>MU831779.1:0-106742 GCA_029204225.1 Diphasiastrum complanatum
TCATGCTGTCATACATAACAAAGTATGTGTCTATTTTTCAGATTTTATTTTATTGATTTTTCATATGAATTTTGATGTCACATTAATCTCAAATTTTTTTTGTTTTCTGATTTCAGTGATCATTGGAGCTTATATGTGTTGTCCCTGTACATTAATGATGAGGATGTGTGTAATCCAGTTTGTTTGAAGATGAACTCTATTACACACACACACAAAATTGCCAAGACCCCTATACAGAAAATACTGGAACTCTTTCCAATACCAAATGCAAAAGCATACTTGAAGCTAAAAATGGTTGATGTAGAGGTATAAATTTTTCAATATCGGTTCGATGTGCCCTTGTAGTTATTGATTGGTTTATTTTCCCAATGTGTGCGCTGATCCAATATTCAATCGAATTTTTTGGATATCAGTTCGACGCGCACTTGTTTCCATTGTAGATTTTATTCTTACATCCTGCGCGTTCCGATATCTCATAACGTTCAAATTTGGATTCTGTAGTCCTCCCAGTAGGTTGATTTTGTCAACTGTGGTTGGTATACCGTATGCAATGCCAAACACTTTGCATCACAAGATGGACTTCCAAATCAGGAAGAGGTAATATTCGATTAATTACTTTTAATTGTGTTTTTATTTTTTTCATATACAAACTCTTATTAACTAATCTTTGATTAATTACATTTAACTGTGTTTATATTTTTTTCAATTTAAATGCCTGAAGGTCTCCCCAATGGAGATAATGCACTTCAAGCAGGAGACCATAAAGCTTGTGATCGGAAATTCATATCCAGTTGCAGTGGCTGTGTTCTCCACCCAAGCTGATTCCAACTGGAGAAATGGATTTAGAGATCATAGATAGTTGATTCTTTTAAATATTCATCTTATTTGATGTGGATGAGAACATGTACAAATTTTTTTAATAGAAATGTACTTACAATTTTTCTATGGTTGTTCTTACTTGTTAATTTTTCTCTTATCAATTCAGGTTATGATTCATTCATCTTCAATTTCTACTATTTTTCGACATGTTTGTTTTTTATTGTCTTGGTCTGCCTTTCCTTTACCATGGTCTTTTTTGGATAAATTCAGAATGATGATCTGATGGAACCTTTGTCACAACCAATCCAAACATGTGATATTAGTTCACTTAGATTTGTTGCAGCAAAGCTTTGATCAGATCATCATCTAAACATATCCAAATATGCCAAGACAAAGACAATACAGACCAAGGCAATGAAGACCAGAAATACAACCGATATATACGAGGTTTCAACAAGGGCAAGCGTCGTTTGTAGTGATCACTGGAGTTCAAGTGACTGAAGATCTTCCCAATGGAGATAGTGCATTTCCTGTAGGAGACAATGAATCTTGCTATCGAAAACTCATATTATCCAGTTGCAATTACATTGTGTTTTGCACCATGGAAATGGAGATCATAGAAAATGAAAGAGCCTCATAGAAAATGTGGTTCATATATTTTCAAAAATGATGTATACAAAAAATTGTATTACATAATACAAAATTCCATAGTCCATAATCTATGGATCTTCAATTTTGATGGATGTTCCAATATCTTTGCATTTTATATGCTCTTCCTGCCTTACTCTTACTTGCACAAGAGAAATTGTTTTAGTTATATATTTTATGAAACTGATTCACTTAGAAATAGAAAAAATGAAATATTTTTATATGGCATAATGTACCTTTACACCATTCAATCGAAATTGATAGTACTGAGGTAGATCAAATTGCAACATGTCTAGTTCTGATCGAATGTGATTGAGACACCAATCTTCCTCGACCTCAACCATTGCAAGAATTTTCATTGTTATCTGAAGTTGCTCTTGAGGGTTTATACCAAAATCTTCATCAAGTGGCTTCCAAACATTTTTGCATTTAATCCATCTTCTATAATACAACAGCAAAGTAAGTATTTGTTTTTCGATGTGATATCTAAATGTCATGGACGAGTAACATACTCTGCACTCAACTTGCTGATTTTGTTTTGTATCCCAACCATCATCCAACAACTCGGCGATTATATCAGCACTCAAGTCCTTACAAATAAACATTGTTTTTGTTTTTCGAACATTGCATTTGGAAAAAAAATCAACAAAAATAGTAAAAGGTAGATACCAACTTAATCTATTATTCTTTGATCCAGTGCTACATTTTAATATACTTTGAATATCAATATATAGCCTATATCAAAAATTTTCTGAAATTGCTGCATCAAGAGAAATCCATTCCTCATTTGAAAAATCTGGTAGAGGATATGGCTCTAGTCTACCAACTAAACCATTTTTATCAGGAAAATAGGTGTGATCATAAAAAAAAACTCCCGATTCTAAAAGTGATTTTGGAGAACGACCTTTTTATCGTAAAATACTGATATCCGAATGTATGACATCGATTATTCCTACAATCGATTGAATTGACTTTCATTCAAAGAAATTTGAAGATACAAATCTACAAAACCAACAAAAACATCTCAAGAAAAATATAATTTAAAGAAAATGCTAAATCTAAAGAAATTGAATCTGAAAACTTACAATTGCATTTCCTTCTATCATTTGGATTCAGATCATGAATATTGAGCTCATTGTGAAGATAAGCATGCTGAATTAAAACTTCCGTGATAGATTGACCGGTAGGTGATACTTTAAAATCCATTATCCTGCCTTTCCAAGAGCTTCTATATATGTTATCCGATCTTTTTCTTTTTCGGAATGAGCCTTTTACAGAGGGATGCATCAAGATGCATTGATATTTTCGATATATTCTTGGTATCCATTGATCTTCTGCATTTTTTTCATTGCAAATATTGATTGCATCAATGGTTTCTCTTGGTCTCTGATTATGTGTAGCCATTAGTTGAAAATATGAGTACGCAAGCTGATATTGGAGAGAATGTAGAGATTGCGAGGTAAACCTAAGAATGACAAGAAAATGAGAGATAGAATGAAAAAAATGAGAGGGATACCTGTGAATGACAAGAAGTTCCTTAACTACAAGGATTAGTTAACCACAATTTATGACTATTGAAGTCAAATCAACTTCGAGTGAACAATGACAGGCAGCATAAGAGTATTTGGACAGTAACTGTGGTCCAATCACAATTGTTTATTCTGCTTGGCGGGATATTTGAAAATCACAAAAAATTGGCCGGAAAAGTTAAATACAATTTTCGTCCGTCAACCACTGTTACAGTTCGTCACAGATGGACACCATTCATTGGGACACATAAGTGTTGAAAGCGTGCGAGGTCAAAAACAACATCTTGACAAAGGGCCCATTTGAGTTCTAATATCTCCTAATGGAGGATCTCGCTTTAGCTATGGAAGATGGGTAGCTCACAGGAAATGTTGTCGTCTCCGTGCAACTATGGAAACAGAAATGGGGGCTATATCGAAGAACAAAACGTGGGACTTGGTTGAGTTACCCGATGGTAAGATGCCTATCACATGTAAGTGGATCTACAAGACAAAGTATGGAGCGGATGGGAAACTCAACAAGTACAAGGCATGACTAGTTGCAAGAGGTTTTGAGTAGCAGGAGGAGACCTTCGCACCTGTAGCCAAAATGGTAACTATTCGTTCTATCATTGCAATTTCTGCTTTCTATGGTTGGAAAATTTAGCAAATGGACATCAAATCTACTTTTCTTAATGGAGTATTGAATGAAGAGGTATATTTAGAGCAACCTCAAGGGTTTGTTGAGCTAGGGAGAGATCATTTGGTTTGTAAACTCAACAAAGCCATATATGGATTGAAGCAAGCACCACGAGCATGTACTCTTGCATTGATGAACACTTCAAGCAAAGGGGAATGGTAAAGAGTGATGCTGGTCCTAATCTTTACATTCTTAGGCAAAACTCAGATATAGTGTTCATTGTTCTCTATGTCGATGATTTGATTATTACAGGAAGTAATATGGGCTTAATTGATGGAATCAAATCATACCTTTCCAATACCTTTGACATGAGCGATTCAGGGTTGATGCACTATTGTCTTGATATTGAAGTTTGGCAAAAGGAAGATAGTGTTATTCTTATGCAAAGCAAGTATGCACGGGATCTATTGTATAAGCTCAATATGCAAGATTGCAAGTCACTAAGTACTCCACTGGAGGCCAATACCAAACTTTCTGCATTTGATGAAGCCAAGATAGTTGATGCATACTTATACAGGCAGTTAGTGGATAGTTTAATCTATTTGACACACACACGTCCTGACATTGCTTATGTTGTTGGTGTGGTAAGTCAATTTATGCAAGAACCTAGTCAGACTCATTGGAAAACTGCTATACGTATTTTGAGATATGTTCAAGGCACGTTAAATTTTGGCTTGAAGTATGATCAGTCTGAAGCCCTAATGTTGGTAGGTTATACAGATGTTGATTGGGCAAGAAATATTGATGATAGACGATCTACCAGTGCTCATACATTTAGCTATGGTACATCAGTTATTTCTTGGAGCAGCAAAAAGCAACCTACATTGGCCTTATCTTCGACGAAAAAAAAAAAGCTGAGTATCGTGCACTTAGCAATGCTACACAAGAGGTAATATGGCTACGAAGACTACTTACTGATTTGGGACAATCACAAGTGGATGCTACAACTGTATATTGCGACAACAAAAGCTGTATCCATCTTGCCAGAAACCCAATTCTACATGCTTGAACAAAACACATCAAGATACATCATCACTTTGTTCGAGAGAAAATAATTTATGGCGCCATTGCTCTAGTTTTTTGTAAATCTGAAGATCAATTGGCTGAATTTTTTACTAAGTCTTTAGGTAAATGCAAATTTGAGAACCTTTGTAGTCTCTTAGACATAGAAGAATGTAATTATATCATTGAGAAAGAGTGTTAGAAATCAATGATAAACTTCATTGTTATACTTCTTAGTTATTGTTCTCGATGTAGTTTATTATTGACAGTTATTACCAACTGTAACTAGTCGTAGGCTAGTCTAGTAGTCTACTCCTAAGTTTTTTTTTTTTCTCTCTCTATCAGGGTTCAGGGTTTATATGTACATTTTATATTCAGTATGAAGTTAGTGTGATTGAGATATATTGTGTGTTCTTCTTCCACCTCCCTACTTGTAGGAACATGAATGTAAGCATCACAACCAAATACTCGTAAATGAGAAACATTAGGTTTCTTTCCAGTAAAAGCTTTGTAAGGTGTCTTACCCTCCACGGACTTTGTAGGACACCGATTCAAGATATGAGTAGTTGTGTTGCATGCTTCTGCCCAAAATGTATTTGGCAGACCCTTGCTCTTAAGCATTTCTCTAGCCATCTCCACAGTGGATCTATTTTTCCGTTATGCAACTCCATTTTGTTGTGGTGAATAGGGTGCAGTAGTTTGCCTCTTGATCCCCTGATCCTTGCAAAAATTTATAAACTCTGTTGAAAAGTACTCACCGCCACCATCCGATCTGAGAGTCTTAATATAACAACCTGTTTGTTTTTCAACTAGAGCCCTTGGCAAAAGCATCAGATTTCTTGCTTATGAAATAAATCCACATATGTCTACTATAGTCATCAATGAATGTGATGAGATAGTAACAACCACTAATGGACCTAGTTTGTATTGGTCCACACAGATCACTATGAACAAGATCAACAATGCCATTGGCTCTTTTTGCTCCACCTTTGGGAAATCTCTCTCTATCCTATTTTCCCAAATGCAACCCTCACAAATTTTTCCTTCAAAAGAGATATCAGGCAATCCAATAACTAGATTACCTCTTTTAAGGATTTGCAAGCTTTGAGCACTAATATGACCAAACCTTTGATGCCAAAGGTCACTTCGACTGTCAATAGTGCTTACCATAGCTTGAGTAAAAGATCTCGCATTCAATTTGTAGAGTCGATTCCCGTTGACTCTAGCTCCTGTAACAATCACTTTGTAGTGATTCTTGATGTCTTTGACAAGACATTTGTCACTGTGAAACTCAACCTTGAGTTGTTGATCAGCCATCGTCCCAACAGATAGTAGATTGTTAGCTAAACCAAGTACATATTGCACATTGCTTATCCGCTTTATCTTCCACTTGCTAACTTCACTTGTACCACTCCAACTCCTTTAACAAATAGCAATTTGCCATCGGCTTGTCCAACTTCATCACCATTGTGAGTTTCCTTGAGTTATGAGAACCACTCTTTCCTTGAAGTCATGTATTTGGATGCACCACTATCAATGTACCAGGTATCCTTGGTTTCATCACTTGTCATTAATGCTCTAATGAACAATTTTGAGCTCTCACCAGTATCATCTTCATATTGATCATCATTGTATTGATGTTGATCAATATAATTGTCTTCATAATAATAATCATCAAATCAATGTTGATCAGCATAATTACCTGCTTGCCCTTTGTCTTTACTTTGTTTCATCTCCTTCTATTTCTTGAAGCATTCACGCTCCCAGTGGCCAGGTTTGTTGCAATACCTACAATTTCCAGGTTTATTTTGCCTGGAATAGTCGGGTCCTTGACCTCGGCCTTGATTCCAATCTCCTCGATTTGGGCCATCATTGGATTATTGTTGGAATGATCCACGATTTGGGTTTCCACCTCTTGATTGGTGTCTTCCATGACCAAATCTACCACCACGTCTTCTGACTGCAAGAGCTTGATCAAATTCCCTATTGCGATGACTCAAGTTCTCTTGACGTTGTTCTTCCTGTAAAAGCAATCCACCTAACTCTTCATAGGTTGGAAGATTTTCCCGTGTGGCTATGCTTGTCACAAACATCTGATGTGACTCACTCAAACTATTCAATGTCAACTACACGATCTGACGATCCTGTACTCGCTCTCCAACTGCTGCTAATTGGTCACGAATCTCTTTGACCTTCAGTAGGTGATTAGCAACAGTTGCACCATCATCCATCCGCAATGTGTGTAGCTTCGTCTTCAGGAATAACACTCGAGATGTGTTTGTGGTCTCAAACAATGCCTTCAACGTATCCCATGTTTCTTTTGGTCCTTCTGAATTTGATGTAGGGAATAATCACATCTCTAACTGATAAGTTGATGACATTTTGTGCTTTCCGTTTTCTCTTGTCAAATGCCCGCTGATCTTCTTCTATTACTGGTCTTGTCTCATCGCCTGTCACGATCTCCCATAGCTCCTTTTCCATCAAAATGTTCTTCACTTTGAATTTCCAAACTACATAGTTGCTGGCTCCTTTCAATTTGCTTGACTCATTGAGGACACTCTCGCTTAGAGTTGCCATTACTGAATAGATGAGTCCAGATCAAGTAATTTATCACACCACAGAATTGTATATTTTTCTGGTTATACACCTGATATTGGAATGGAATGCGAAAGTATGACTGCTCAGGATCCTCTTTAACTTGTGCGCATGGATCCAATATTGGAGCATGCGATATCAGACTGGAGCGCGTACAACTGCTCGGAATTCTCTTTAGCTCGTGCGCTTGGATCCGATATTGGTACCGACATGCAATATCGGACTGGAGTGCGAATGTACGACTGCTCAGGTTTCTTTTCAGCTAGCGCGCTTGGATCAGATATTGGTACGCTCCGGCACGCTGAAGCGTGCCGATTCCCGTTTGTATAGATAAAAAAAGAGAGAATATAAGAATTTTCACGGAGAATATTCCAGATTTCCTACTTCAACGCGGTGGCTACGCCGTCTCCTCTTTGCAAAGATTTCAAAATGAGTGATCATTCAAACAGACAGATATCACTAATGTGAAAGTATGAAGCCTCAACGCTCTGAATGGCAGTACTAGACACTATCTGGTGTGATTTGCAGTACTCCAAACAAACAAATGAGAGATTTCTTGGCACAAGTCTCTGACAAATGGCACTTTTCACAGAGAATAAAAAAAAAATTGTAAAACTTTTTCCACTCAACAGATTTTCAATCTGTTTGATGTTGTCCTGGCCTTTACGATGCGACTGTGTCTTCATTCCCCACTAATAATTGTGAGCTCCAAAACCTGCAAAATACACCAAAAGATATCTTTCAACTATTTTTTTTTTTGTCTCTCCAAGCTTTCCCCTCATATGAAGGACTTTCTCACTTTGTTGCGGAGCCTGTGACAAGTTCTATCCATTGACCAGGCACGCAAGACTATCGTAGCTATGATACCATGTCAAGAATCAGATATGCAACATCAAGCATTCACCATAAGCAATCACCAAGTAGGGAGGCGGAAGAAGAACACGCAATATATCTCAATCACACTAACTTCATACTGACTATAAAATGTACATATAAACATTGAACCCTGATAGAGAGAGAGAAAAAAAAAACTTAGGAGTAGATACTAGACTAGCCTACGGCTAGTTACAGTTGGTAATAGCTGTCAATAATAAAGTACATCGAGAACAGTGACTAAGAAGTGTAACAATGAAGTTTATCATTGATTTCTAACAGACTGTGTTGCTTGATCATTATTTCTTGGCAATAATAGCAATCTTTGCTCTCTCTCACATATATCAATAGTGGCAACAAGAACTACACGGTGCTTGCTCGCTATTTCTCAAAAGTAGAAGAAGCCATTGCTCTCTCACACATGTATCAATAGTGGCAAAAGGAACTACATGTTTCTTTCTCACTATTCCTCTAATTTAGTAGGTGTGTAACGTATTGTAGGCAACATAAAAAAAGGCTCTTTCAACATCAAATCACTTCAATCCTTGAATATAAGATACACTCCAAATGGCTTCTTAGGTGGCACTCTCATTATTCATAATAAGTCAATGCCCCATTTTGATAAGTGGTCCACTTGTGGCCATGATCGAAAAACCTTTGCAACACATGGGTACTTTGTCACATTAATAGATCATGAAAAAGAGTACATGGCACAAATAATCAATACTAGTCGGTAATTTACATACTGCTATTTCATAGGCCAATTCTAAGGCGTCAAAAATCTTAGTTTTTTGATAGATTAGAACCCTTTAACATAGGCAAATTTTTCCACTAAAAATTGGCTAAGATATCACAACCAATTATTTTTACTTCAATTTATTGAAAGAAAGCATTTGACCCTTTTCGACCCAATTTTTGTGGTCAAAACATTGATTAAGAGTGGGTAACTTGTGAGTTCCTTACCTCAATTTTATTCAGTTGTCACTTTGTATCACATCCATCAAAATTGCATAGTTCACAATCCTACAACATCTCTTGGAAAGAAGCAATATTGCCAAAAGAAAAAACCTTTCATGAATAGTTTGATATATCAATGGATTGTAAAAAAATGAGAATTGACATCACTATTACCAAGATTAGATGTATTGTAAAATTTTTGTGTTTAACATGAGTTTTGAGATAGAAATGATCAAACTTAAGAAGCTATTATCCTTTGATAGTTTAATATACTATTATTTTTTGTTGTATAAACTTTTTTGCTTATCAAAGAATTTGTGTGCGCATATTGATGTGTCATTCTATTGAAGAGCCATAGTCATCACTTACAAATACAACTCTTGAAGAAGTGACCACCTTTGTTTAATATTTTTTCCCAAAACAACCATGAAAAATTTCTAGCTTTATATTTCAAAAGTAGCTCAAGGTGGAAAATGTTGAGGATAATGTAAGGGCCACTTCACTATCACAAGTGCATTGTAGACATGCAGATAATTTTTCCTTTTTTTGTTTTTGCTTAAGTGAGCTAACCATGAGCAACTATTAAGCTTGATGGAGTAGTTTAGTAGGCCATAGAAGTGTTCTGTGGTGGTCCTTGAGTGGAAGTGAATGACTCAAATTGTGTCTTGCACAAAGATTTGTTAAGCTTGATTGAGTGATTGAGTATGCCATTTTAGAAGTCGAGTAGAAATGAATGACACAAATTGTGCCTTAAAAATATGTCACTCAATTATTCATTATACGTTGAAGAGAATGTGACATGCCAGGCTATTTAGTGAAAAAATTTGAACTTCTGATAATCTAGAATTTCGGGTCATAATATCATGGTAAAAGAACAACTTACAACCTTCAACCTTGTTTAAGAAATATATGTTGTGATTTAAATTATTCATTTAAATCACAACATATATTTAAAATCAAAATATTACTTTTAGAGTTTACATGAACTAAGGTAACTACACATTTTCTCTCAATATATGAATCTTGTACCTTTTTGGAGCTATCTATTTCACAATACAACCCTTCAAACTACCTTTTTTTTAAAAATTTTAACTTGTTAATTTGCTATTTTAATATTGCAAACAATAGTCTTGTATATTTTTTTGGATCAAAAGTTTGGAGTAGAGAGATTTGTATTGCTTTACATTAATCCTTACATTTCAAAATAGACTCAATAAACGTGCCCATAGTTCACATATTATCATCATAACATGAAATATTTTCATATTTGGAATGTAAGTACAAGCCTTGACATTTTTAATTGACTTTGTAGCAAAAAAAGGGCTGGCAAACTAGTATTGCGGTCTATAGTACTTAAGTGGCACAAGCAAAACTTTGGCCAAGTAAGTTGAACACCACATAAATCTTTCCACATTTTGATTATATCATGATAATAATTATCTGTACATTTTGCATGAAATGTGTTCAAATATGAGCTTCGATTGAAATAAGAGAGGTGACATGAGAGTCAGGTTGCTCAAGGCTCAATAATTATAGACAACCACTTTAAAGTGAACGCAACTTTATATATGAAACATTATAACATTATTGATGTCAATATACTTTCTATGTCATTTAGCACTCCAATATCGTTTGCATGATTTGATGCGTGCATTTTGATTTGGTAGATAGGCAAAATTTTAAAATTATATTTCTTAGGTGACACTCTTTGAGCATGAGCTTGACCTTGGTCACTTTTTTGAATGGGCCATTTTGCATATGGTCTATTCCTCATCATGTCATGGAGTCAAATCTTGTCCTCACTATCTACAGTTGACAAAACATCATATTTTTCTTTTTTTATTGCAACATGTTGTGATTTTGAGGTTACTTCAAGACTTAATTTATATATTCTATAAAATATGTGTTGTAATATGTTAGAGAAGTAAGATGCCCTCTTTGATTCTCTACTTTCTGTTTGAAATGTTTTGCTTAACATATTCTGTTGAAACATAATACAAACTCAAATAATCAAATAATAACTAGTCTGATGGTCATGTCTAGCAAGTCCAATTTCATTAACATGGTTATTTTGTATCTCTAGTGCATGTGAAAAGACCTCAAAAAAAAAAAACATTGGTTGTAGAAGGAGGAGCCAGAAAGCCCACAAAGTAATTATTGCCTACTAGGGATTGATGTCAATATTAAAAAATGAACTTACTTATGAAATCTTTTGCTCGATAGACCAATCACTCTCAAGAGTTCCCAAAACAAATATTATGACAATGACAAGAAAAGTTGGAAAAAAATTCTAAGGGAATAAAATCCCCGACAAACTTCAATATGCTAAATCAAAGTAATTAGATCTTGCCTAGTAGCATGTCAAGATGTTAACACATTTACGTTGTTTTTACTCTTGGACCACTTTGCAATGATGGTTGTCTATATGAAGCTGGATATATCCTTCATTCTTGGGTGTTGCACAATGTAAGATGTGATAGAAGCTATGATTGGTGCTTAAATATAAAGTGACTAATAATTAGCTTATTTTCTTCAAGGTTTAGTTTTGCACATTAGCATGTGTCACTTCTAGAACTACTTGATTTAGTGTGTTACAAAAGTAGAAGAGATTCTTTGATATTCAAATTCGACTTTTTGTATGAAGTTTTCTATGGTTTTCTTGTGAAAACACTCTAAGTTCAAATTATTAAAGAATGAATAATCCAAATTTCAGGTCAAGGAAGATAAAATGAGTTGTAATAGTCGATTTTTTTGTGTTGCTTGTTAGTATGGTCTATAACATGATATGAATGTCTCAAATATTCTTCTAGTCAAGTATAAGCAAGTACCAAACATGTAAAGCTTTGCAGTCTCATAGGGATGCCCCTCTCCATCATGACCAAAATGGACACTGTTCACAATAACTATAATAGCTATTGTCTCTCATAGAACTATCTATAGATTTTCAAATTGAAAATCATTTAAAATAATTGAAAAATAAATTATATTGTTCCTCCACCTACTATTCTAAGATCTGCAAGTGATAGTACTTGAATAATAATTACATTGTTTGAAGCTTACCATTTACTAACAACAGGCTTGTATGTGACATGTTTTTGTCCTATGTCTAATTAAAAAAAATGGGTCTCCCAAATCTTTGACTTAACACTTCTCATTGTTAAACTCAACCAAAGCATGTGATCAGTCATTGTTCCTTGTGACCAATAGAGCCTTGTGATGCTAATGCAGTCACAAATGTTGTGCTATTATTGGCATTGTTGCTTTTGACATCATCCTTGGCAATATTGGTGAGTTGCTCCATTTTGCCCTTCTTGATGTCCACCTTTTTCTTGCAACAATGTATTGTCCAATGGCTTGGCTTCTAACAATAGAAGCACTTGCCCTTCTTCTTCTTTTTGGATGATGATCCCTGATCATCCTCATTAGCATTTGATTTTCTTGGTTGCTTTTTGAATTTATGCTTCCCCTTTGACACAACATCACCTTATCTTTTGTTGGTGGTTGGTGTGCCTTCACTAATTCATGTCTTTGTTCCTCTTACAACACAATGCCATGAAGGTCCTCAAATACAGACAGTCTCTACCTCGATGTAATGCCACCAACAAACAATTCATATGGTTCTGTCAATTCATTCATCGCCATATGCATCAATTCAACGTCATGTATTGGTTCACCAATAGTAATGAGTTGGTCTCTCAATCCCTTGATGTGCGTAAAGTAAGCACTTGCATTCTCACCTTCTTCCATGCAAATAGTATGCAACTTTGTTCTCAAAAACATTATTCGCGATGGGTTAGCTATTTCATAATGCATATTAAGTGCTTCCCAAGCACCTCTTGCCATCACAACTTCACTAATGTACCATTTAGGTACTCTCTTGGGAATTTCAGCATCAGGCTTGTCTTTGTCCAATGGATTTTCTATATCAAAATCCACTTCCTTCTTGACCTGTACTTTCACTCCCTCATCAAAAGTTCAGTGATTACTTCAGATTGTTTACCTTGGTCCATCTCGTCAAACGTAACATCCCTAGAAATTACAAGCTTCTGTGCATTTCTGTCATACATCCTGTATGCCTCGGCCTTCTCATCATATCCAAGGAAAATACACTTGATAGCTTTTACATCCAATTTCCTTCGTTTCTCATCAGGAATATGAGCATAAGCATCACAATCAAATACTCTCAAATGAGAAATATTAGGTTTCTTTCCAGTAACAGCTTCATGAAGTGTCTTACCTTCCACAGATTCTGTAGAACACCGATTCAGGATGTGCATAGCTGTGCTACAAGCTTCTGCCCAAAAGGTGTTTGGTAGACGCTTGCTTTTGAGCATCGCTCTGGCCATCTCAACAATAGATCTGTTCTTTCGTTCTACAACTCCATTTTGCTGTGGTGAATAAGGTGTTGTAGTCTGCCTCTTGATCCCTTGGTCTTTGCAAAAATCAATAAATTCTGTCGAACAATACTCACCACCTCCATCAGATCTCAAAGTTTTGATGCAACATCATGTTTGCTTTTCAACTAATGCCTTGAATTCCCTGAACTTAGCAAAAGCGTCTGATTTCTTGCTTATGAAATAAATCCAAATGCATCTGCTATAATCATCAATGAAGGTGATAAAGTAATATTAGCCACTAAGAGATCTAGTCTGCATAGGTCCCCATAGATCAATGTGGACAAGATCTAGGATGCCACTGGCTCTCCTTGCTCCACATATGGGAAACCTCTCTTTGTGTTTCCCCAAAATGCAACCTTCACAAATTTTTCCTTCAAAAAAAATATCAGACAATTCTATAACTAGATTACCACTTTTGAGAATCTGTAAACTTTGAGCACTAATATGACCGAATCGTTGATGCCAAAGGTCACTTCGACTATCAACCATGCTTACCATAGCTTGAGCAAAATATCTCGCATTCAATTTATAGAGTCAATTCTCGTTGACTCTAGCTCCTATACCAATCACTTTGTAGTGATTCTTGATGTCTTTGACAAGACATCTGTAGCTGTCAAACTCAACCTTGAGTTGTTGATCAGCCATCATCCGAACAGATAGTAGATTGTTAGTTAAGCCAGGTACATATTGCACATTGTTTATCCACTTTATCTTCCTGCTGGCTAACTTCACTGGTACCACTCCAACTCCTTTAACAGATAGCAATTTGCCCTCGGCTTGTCCAACTTCATCACCATTGTGAGTTTCCTTAAGTTCTGAAAACCACTCTTTCCTTGAAGTCATGTGCTTGGATGCACCACTATCAATGTACCAGGTATCCTTGGTTTCATCACTTCTCATTAATGCTGTAATGAACAATTTTGAGCTCTCACATGTATCATCTTCATATTGGTCCTCATCGTATTGATGTTGATTAGTATAATTGTTTTCATAATAATAATCATCAAATTGATGTTGATTAGCATAATTTCCCACTTGCCCTTTGTCTTTTCTTTGTTCCATCTCCTTCTGTTTCTTGAAGCATTCACGCTCCCAGTGGCCAGGTTTGTTGCAATACCTACAATTTCCAGGTTTATTTTGCCTAGAATAGTCACGTCCTTGACCTCGGCCTTGATTCCAATCTCCTTGATTCGGGCCATCATTGGATTATTGTTGGAATGATCCATGATTTGGGTTTCCACCTCTTGATTGGTGTCTTCCACGACCAAATCTACCACCACGTCCTCTAACTGCAAGAGCTTGATCAAATCCCCTATTGCAATGAGTCAAGTTCTCTTGACGTTGTTCTTCCTGCAAAAGCAATCCACCTAACTCTTCATAGGTTGGAAGATTTTCCCGTGTGGCTATACTTGTCACAAACATCTGATGTGACTCACTCAAACTATTCAATGTCAACTTCACGATCTCACGATCATGTACTCACTAATTGGTCACGAATCTCTTTGACCTTCAGTAGGTGATCAGCAACAGTAGCACCATCATCCATCCGCAATGTGTGCAGCTTCGTCTTCAGGAATGACACTCGAGATGTGTTTGTGGTCTCAAACAATGCCTTCAATGTATTCCATGCTTCTTTTGGTGTTTTTGAATCCGAAAGGTAGGGAATAATTGCATCTCTAACTGATAAGTTGATGACATTCTGTGCTTTCCGTTTTCTCTTGTCAAATGCCCGTTGATCTTCTTCAATCAATGGCCTTGTCTCTTCACCTGTCTCCCATAGCTCCTTTTCCATCAGAAAGTTCTTCACTTTGAATTTCAAAACTGTATAATTGCCGGCTCCTTCCAATTTGCTTGACTCATTGAGAACACTCTCGCTTAGAGTTGCCATTACTGAACAGATGAGTCCAGATCAAGTAATTTATCACACCACAAAACTGTATATTTTTCTGGTTATACAACCTGATATCGGAATGGAGCACGGAAGTACGGCTGCTCAGGATCCTCTTCAACTTGTGCGCTTAGATTCAATATTGGAGCATGTGATATCGGACTGGAGTGCGGATGTACAACTGCTAAGAATTCTCTTTAGCTCATGCGCTTGGATCCGATATCGGTACGGACATGCGATATCGGACTGGAGCGCAGATGTACGGCTGTTCAGATTTCTCTTCAGCTAGCACGCTTGGATCCGATATTGGTTAAAAAAAAAGAGAATATAAGAACTTTCAGAGGGAATATTCCAGATTTCCTACTTCGGCGTGGCGGTTACGGTGCCTCCTCTTTGCTTAGATTTCGAAACGAGTGATCTTTCAAACAGATAGATATCGGTAATGTGAAAGGTATGAAGCCTCAAAGCTCTAAATGGCAATACTAGACACTGTCTAGTGTGATTTGCAGTACCCCAAACAAACAAATGAGAGATTTCTTGGCACAACTCTTTGACAAATGATACTTTTCACAAAGACTAAAAAAAAATATTGTAAAACTTTTCTCACTCAACAGATTTTCAATCTGTCTGATGCTGCCCTGGCCTTTTGGATGCCTCCGAGACTGTGCCTCTGTTTCCCACTGATGATTCTGAACTCCAGACCCGCAAAATACACCAAAGAAGGATTTCTTCCAGCTGTTTTTATCTCTCCAAGCTTTCACCTCCCGTGAAGGACTTTCTCACTTCGTTGTAGAGCCTGTGACAAGTTGTATCCACGGATCAGACACGCAAGACTATTGCTGCTGTGATACCATGACAAGAATAAAAAATGCAACATCAAGCATTCACCATAAACAATCACCAAGTAGGGATACCATGACAAGAATAAAAAATACAACATCAAGCATTCACCATAAACAATCACCAAGTAGGGAGACGGAAGAAGAACACGCAATATCACTCTATCACACACTAACTTCATACTGAATATAAAATGTACATATAAACCCTGAACCCTGATAGAGAGAGAAAACCTACGAATAGCCTAATAGACTAGCCTACGGCTAATTACAGCTGGTAACAACTATCAACATCAATGTACATCATAAACAATAATAATGAAGTTTATCATTGATTTCTAACATGCATAACATCTACTATATTAACAGTAAATTTCTTGAGCGTTGTTGTGACAAACCCACACAGCGCATCGGCTTGAGAGGCACTATCTCTCTCACGAACTGTATATAGTCATCTCACTTACTAGCGGACTTCTGGACATCGACTAGCAACATTGTGCTTAACTCACATTGGCATTCAACCAAATTGTTCCCTCGTTCTCAATCTGTTTATATAGATGGATAGAGAGAACATGTTTAGGCTTATTAGGGGTTACAAGAATGGCTGGTTAAGCATGTTTTAATGGTACCCAAGTGGTCCATGGAGGAGTGACGTCCTCCTTGTAATTTTTTGATCTCCTTTGTACTTTGAGGCATGAAGATCCATCGCCTTACGGTCTTCGTGTCTTCTTCTGCCTTGGTCCTCGCCATTGAGCCTTTCTGGGTCCACGAACATTTCTTCTTCGTTTTTGGGTATCCTTCAGTCAACGAACATTTGAACATCGCCTTCAGGTCTTCACTCCTCGAAGCTTTGGTCTTCATGTCCGGGCATCTCCCTTGTGTTTCTACAGACTTGAGCTCCAAAGCTAGCAAAGATTTGTGGGTCGAAACAAATTGTTTCTTCGGCTCTCTCTCAAAGTGTGGTGGCTTTATGACTACTAGACTCTTCCTTATCCTCTCAAACAAACATTTGTCTACGGCCTTGGTGAAGATGTCTGCCACCATTTGCTTCGTTCCAATGAAGCTGGTCTTCAATTTGTTTCTGGTGACTAGGTCCCTTTGTTTTGTCCTTGAGTGAAACACGGGATCCTTCGTCAGGTGTATTGCAGAGGTGTTATCCATCTACAAAATTAGAGGCTCTCTGGTGTTCTCACCTAGTCTGTCAAGAAATTGTTTGAGCCATATGATTTCGTTGGCCATCTTTGTGGTTGCAACATATTCAGCTTCGTAGGATGACTAAGCTATAATGGTCTACTTCTTGCTGACCCAGAGAATTGCTACGCTTGCTGCAATGGTGCACTCTCCTGAGATACTTTTACAGTCGTCCTTGAGTGATTCCCAACTTGCATCATTGTAGAAGTGCATTTGGAATCCTGCATCACGAGAATAACATAGCCCATAATCCTTCATCTGCTGAAGGTACTGTAAGACTCGCTTCACGATCTTCTAGTGTGCTTAGCCTGGATTTGTGCTGAATTGGCTCATTCTAAACATGGCATAAGCTATGTCTGGATGGGTGTTGTCTGCTAGATACATCAAAGATCCAATCAGCCTCTTGTGAGACGTGTGTTGCATGATCTCTTTCTCTTCTTCAATCCTCGAACAATCTTGGTTCGTCAGGATTATTCTTGCAAGCATTCAAGTATTTGTCCTTTTGCATAGTATGACGAATGATTGTCGTACCCAACGAGATATCCTAATTCAACTTTCTCATCAAGTTTCTTTCGAAGTTTATCATGAATATTGCATAAGCTGCACAACCAAAAATCCAAACATGTGTTAGATTGGGCTTTCTACCCCACCATAGTTCGTGTGGTGTTGTGTGAGGAACACCTGATTTGCCTATCCTATTTTGGATATAGGCAGTTGTAGCTATTGCTTCAGTCCATAGCACTCTTGGTGCCTTTGAGTAGACCATCATGCACCTTGCAGCTTCCATGAGTGTCCCGTTCTTTCTCTCAACAACACCGTTGTGCTGCGGTGTATAGGATGCAATCCTTCTGTGAAGGATTCCTCAATCATTGTAGAAGTCAGTGAAGCGGTTCGAGATGTATTTTATATCAGACAAGAGCTGATCTTAATGCACAATGAAATTCTACCAGAACACTTCATATTCATTATCAATGAAAAGCTAGTAAGATTTTAATCTGATTTGTAAATCAGTCAATGATTATATATGTAACTTTATTAGAGAATAGAAAAATTAACAAGTTGCTTATCTTTCATGCAAATATGAAAAAGACAGGAAAACACAACACCCTGCAAGGATCTTCCAACAGATTTCAACATTGTAGGTTCTAGCTTAGATGGCCCAGCATTAGTCTTTGGTCCAGCAGTTGACCTGGCCAATAGACCAAGGATGATCTCCTATCGAAATCTGTACACTTCGCTAGCAGTACAATCACCTAGGGTAACAATAAACAATGTATTAGATGAATATTAATAGCAAAACATAGTTACATGAAGATAAAATAGAAAGGACTAATAACTCACCTTTGAAATATCAACACATCCTCTTGAAGATTGTACCACTTAAAAAATAATTTCACATTGTATAGAGTACACCACGCACAACTAAATGAGTCATTTTGTTGGGGTGTCTGCAATACATTCAATTGATTAATAATGAGATGAAGGTACTGACGCTTAACAATGATGATAAACAAAAATACACCAAAAATGTTTAATGATTACCTCAATGCTCACAATTTCACATTTTCTTGTCGTGGGATTCTCTATTGGAAAATATTTACATATCTCTGACAGCAGCGAGTCAATATCCTTATGTGTTCGTTGGCAAAATTCATCTTTACACAAAAAAGATTTACGATAGTATTATCTGTGATTTTTACAGAAATTAAAATTAAGCTCTAGTGTTCACTGCAAATAATACAATAATTACAAGTAAAAAAGTAGACAAGTAAAGAATTTGACAAGTAAAGAGATAGACATACTTGGTATGATAAGGCATCAACAGAAACTTCACAACAGGTGAGCAAGCACCAAGGATACAGTGTGACAAAGTGTCGTTTTGTCCTTGATGCCTTGCAGAAAAAAATTGCTAAGAAGCGACACTTGTTTCATGGAATCCCTTGCAATATCATATTGCAGTAAGGGGAGACCCGCCTCAATCACTGGATCGCTAATAGAGGCCCTTCTATCCTTCATATGCATACAATCTGAGATTCTAAAATTAAGAGTAAAACCAATCTCTTCTATTTGAAAGAGGATTGGCATGCCGATACTATCTATCGCATCTGAAATATCTTTCTCAAATTCTAAATAATCATCAGAATCTAAATATACTATAGGTTTGACATTAACGGGAGAAGGCGGGAGAGAATTTACAATGGAGGGAATGTCCAAAATTTTTGTGGCTGATCCATGCGTTGGACATTTTTGGGAGCCTAAGAAGGGGATGGATTGCTCCTTCTAGGGGCAGGTTGCTTGCAAGGCCTCTTAGTGGGAAGGTTGGTCCTATCAAGGGGTTTGTCCCGAGGAGCAGAGGGTTCACCCTTGTGAAGTCTACAATATCTCTCCCTCATTCTATACAGAATCTGAAAATCTTTGGGCAATATGGTGACCCACTTAGCATGGATGTAAAGCAAAAAAGAATCTTAAAAAAAAAGAGCCAAATAGTCCTCCGCGGACTCCTGCAAACACTACAATGCTCCAGGTGTGAACCTAACAACACTCTGCAGAGTATCTCAGTTAATCAAACGGATAGTTCTGTAGAAAGGGGCTCTTGGTATCAGGAGCAAGGTGGATCTCTGATATTTCTTAATCTTAGAGAGCCATCTGCTCTTATTACGCTTGGTCTGTCGTGGAGGATTAATAGCAGGGGTAATAGAGAATACAGTCCCAAGAGAGAAGAAATCCCTCCGGTTCTGTTTGACCCTAGACATCAGGGTAGTATAGGACGTATCAGTCTTGTGCGAGTGTAGACAATGAAAGTAACGAGAGAGAAAGCTAACAACACACAGAAGCAATATGTACGGTCGTAATATCGCTCTTGTGCGCACGCAGAAGGAGACGAAGATCAGGGAGGAAAGAGGACGCACAAGGAAGCGATATGGCACAAAAATCGAAAGAAAATAAGTGAAACTGACTCTGAGATCGCGAATATGTGTACTCAATTTTTTGGCACGTGTGTGGTCACACGTGTGAACAAAGGTACCCAATCAGCGATTGCCATGTCACACATGTGTTGAAAGTTCACGAATTAGACATCGACACGTGTCATACTCCAACGAATCAGAATGTGGCACATGGCTTTTGTACGGCTTCACACGTGTGGAGGATTTTGAGCGAATCATCATACGACACGTGGACAGTTGACCGTTGACTCGCACGTGTGAGATGACTATAAAGGGCACGATCCACAAAAAGCTATTTTTTTTTTACTTTCTCGTGTTGCGCTCATATCGGTTCTCTGCGCGCGTATTTTATATCTATTTTCATCACATATCGCTTGTGCGTGCCTTGTTTGTTCCCTTATTGTAACCTTTTTTTTTTGTGTGCACAAGGTCGATACGTCGTTCGTACATATCACTTCTATGCGTGTGTAGTGTTATTCCTTCATTTTTGGTTACTCTCTCTTGCATAGAACTAATACTATTCAATGGCTTCCTCCTTTGATCCTAGTCGTGAGCATTTGTTATCCAGTTTTCTCTCTGAGTTAGGTATAACTGAGCGCATAGAGTACTTCAAGTCCCTCTTCCGGCCTTTTCTAAATGTGTTCAGTATGGCACAACAGAATCCTGATATTTTTTATGATTAGTATATCAGATTCAGGAATATAGTCAGTATCCCTCCAATCTCTAGCTTTGCTTTGATGGATTTGGGCCTTTTTTCTTCTACTTAGTCGAGTCTTTTTTGGTGTATAAGGCATGAGACTCGACAGTTGAGGAACTAGGGGGTTCATTCCTTCTAGTGTCTGTCTGTAGCAACGCTGTGATGACTCTTGAAAGAGTCAACTCTGGATGTGTCATAATGATCATCACCCAACTATCGTATGAGCTTGGCAAGCTTGAAAGTAGTGTCATTATTGTGTCTTGATCGTCTATGATTGATCCGACAGCGGCCATTTGCTTCAGCAGGTTCTTGAACTGGTTGATGTGATTCTGTAATGAATTTTCTTTTTCTCACTTTCTCTTGCTTGATTCATATTGCTAAGAATTTCATACACAGATTAAGTTTGGTTTAATGTTCAAGTCAGCTTGGATCAACTTATGTGGTAAAGTTTTATGCATATTATTATGTTCTATTAGTAACCTGTAAGATTTTTAAGCCACAGATGGAGCGATTCCAAAGATTCAAAAGGGCTACCCCAGAAGTGCAGATATCTCTTAGATGCTTTGAGGCGTTTAAACCTTACTTTGTCCAGAAACTGAAGGAGCGACACACTTGTTGTTGTGTGTACCATATTCAAATGATATATATTTTAAGGAGGTGTTTAATCATATGAGACAAAAAAATGTTCGGTCATCGTGGAAAGGATCATGTCTACGCATATTCCATCTACTACAAAATTCAAGAATCGAATATTTGCAAGGCAAACCAATATGTTTGTCCCAACATCAGTAATATGTGGGAATCACTTTTATGTGCAAAGCCTCCTAATTCAGAATAGCATACGAAAAAATGCAATTGTAGATTGGTCTGTTCGAAGCTTGATGTATATTGTAAAAAAGAAAAAGGTAGTTCTCTTCTTTTGTCAAACTTAGACAATTGTGTCACACCGGACTTTTAATTGAAGGCAATGGTGATATTTAGAAAATTGGTGACATTACCTTCCGACGTTGTTTTTTCTATTTCTAGAAAGTCCAAGGGGTAAATCCAAAAAGGGTTATCAGAAGTTCTCAATTATGTTTTGTCCATGAAAAGTTCAATAGTTGGGTTATTGATGAAACATATGTCATCAATGTATCTGAAAGAGTGTAAAAAATTGTTCATAAAAGTGGTAAGGCCTAGTCTGGCAAGTCTCTTAATAAATTGCGCTTCAAAGAAGGATAGGTACCAATTACACCAGGTGGGTGAGCATGAAAAACCCATGGGTATGCCACGTATTTGTTTCTAGATTTTATTTCCTAGTCTGACGATACAGTTATCGATCAGAAAATCATTCCATAAGTAGAGTAGATTTATATCAAGAGTATGCCAGTTGTCTGATCGTTTTTTGCCCCATGACCATTTAAACATATCTCGTGAATGATCCCATTTGTAATACAATAGGTCATGTTTGGAATGTTTGAAAGCATATTTAATGGCGTTTTTCATAATCGTTTTTAGTCCTTCTGGACCATCTAAGGGTATGTTCTCATAGCATTTTGAAATATCTGCAACCCATACATTGGTGATCAAGGATGGTAGGTTTAGATAGAAGCCCATAGATGACTCACATTGCCAATGTAGTATAGTACCTACTCTTAGGATACTCTTGTATGTATTAGCCTTAAGGCTTGCACCTTCCATGAGAAATGGTGACAGAAGATGTGTTTACCAAGGCATTGAGTATTAATGCACACAACAAATTTTGTGCATTGCTTAGTCTGAAGATCAATGCATTCACGTATCCAGATTAAAGAAGGGTGTTGGATTTATCTCCTCTACTCTTCTAAATTCCATGTTAATCTAGTTCCATTCATAACGGTGCAAATTTACATGCATTATCGCACAACTCTATTACTGAAGACAAGCAAGAGAATGGTAGCCCGACTTGTCAGGGTTGGATGACTTATCGATGAAGCTCGACTTGGCCGACATATCAAGGAGTCTGACTTATCGACTCTCTGGACTAGTCGACTTGTCCGACTTATCAGGAGGTCTGACTTGTTGACTACCCAACTTGATTGGCCACAACAGCGACTTGCTTGACATCCGAATAGTCGAAGCCTCCTCACACTCACCTCCTGTACTGTGCAAATGACTTGGACAATGACAGCAACAGCCATGATCTCCTACAGACAACACAACAGCTCCATGCCATCTTTTTGTACACTCATCTACACAAATGTAAATTGGGAATAATTCGACTATTGCTTCCACGCAATAGTAGAATCATTCTGATCCAATTGTCGATCCTCAAAGTCCATTCCCTAGCAGTTTGGTACTGTCATTCCATAGTCATTATGTTCGTTTGAGAGTGTGTCTCCATTTTTGCAACAATATCTAACATTACAATCATAAACATACTAAATCTGCATTAATCCACAAAACAAAAAACAAGAAGCTATTCTACAACATTTCAGAAGTTCAAGAATCAAGAAACCAACTAGTCTTTTGATTCTTGGACATCCCAAGAACATCAAGAACAGGGTTGTAAGGGGATATGCAAGAATTACATCACAAAGCTAGCCTATTTAGTTTATCTAAATGCTAATTACTACATTAATCCACGAACAAGAAAGGAAATCTAATCCACTCTAGAAAAGCAGGAAAACTAATCCACTCTACTATCCACAATCACACACAAAGGATGGAAAGACATGATTATAGGAACATCACTCAAGAAAACCGCCATGATCAAGGAGCTTAGTGTTGTATCGAACTTGTGGAGGCTCTTCTCATTTGGACATGGAGTAGATACAATGCATAAAAAGCTCCTCTTCTCAAAGAGGGAGTCTCTTAAATAAGCAAGAGAGCTCCTTAGGTGTCCTAGTGGCATTCCCACATTACACAAATTACAAGTGGAATAATGCTCTCCATTAAAGGTCACCATCAAAAGGTGGCTCACTCTACTTTCTTTAAGAAGGGTCTACTTGCATTTATTACTTTGCCTAGAAATACTAGTTCCTACATGGTGATTCCATCTTCCAGGATTCAGCATGAGGCTTACACAGTTCTTGCTTGTCATTCCTAACTAGCATTTCTCGGCTCTCATACTTGGCTCTCGGGCTTCGTTAGTCTCATTTTCTCAGAGACCTCTTCGGTCTAAAGTGAGAGGTGCTCTTGGTTGTATCTTGGGAATTTGTCAGAATCAGCCAACATCATCCCACCCCTAATGTGTTGCAGGACCCACTGCAGCTCATATTGGAAGATGTCGCTCTACTTTGCATTGGCATTATCGATTGTCACTTGGAAAAGCTTAGATCCTCGTTCGCTTGCATAAAATCAAGTGTTTATTGCTGCCGGTATTTATCACAAAAACTGTTTTCTCAAATTGCCGCAATGCAATCAGAATGTCTTATTGCTATAAGTGGTTGACATTCTCAAAATTTGGAGAGCTCCTAGTAGCTTCACAACTTGCATGCCTAAGTGCATCCCTCGTGTCTTTTTTTTATCTCTTGTATCTGCCATTGACAGTTTTATCTTTGGTTTCTTGGCATGTACTAACTTTTGGGAGGACCATATCCTCCATATTGCTTTTGGGTGTTTCTGCAGTTCTTTTTTAAGTTAAATTCCAATCTCAAGGAAAACCTTCGATCTGTAGGTTGCACAAACTTCGATTATTAGTCTCCAGGGGATGGACTCATCATAAAAAATTTGGTAGTACGAACAGATTTGGATGGACGGTTTGGTAATGGTAAGGAAACATGATGAAGGCTTGGTGGAAGGGTGAAGGAACTGATAGCTCTTTAGTTGCAGCCTTGGACTCTTGCAATGTCGAACTTCGACCACCACTCGCTGGGTGAAGAGCTCGCTTTATTTTGTAGGTTCACGGTTGTCTTCATCTTTCTTTTTCTACAGCTCTTTCTTTTGATCCATTACTTGCGGATCTCTTCGGGTTTCATAGGAGGGGATTCAACTACCATTGCTCTAGAGAGTTTTTTTTTATCAAGATTGCTCTGACTCAACTATTGGTTAAGTTTTGTCCTTTCCTCCTCAGTTTATTGGATCTTTCTCTTTATTTCTTCTAGCTGATTTGTCTGCTTCTTAGATCTTTTCTGGCTGATCAACCATTGTAGGTGGTAGTTGGTCTTCACAAGACATTTGCAACGATCTATCAGCTGCTTCGGTAAGACTATCAAAAAATAAGAATTTCTCATAAGAATAGTGAACTGATGATAAACAAATAGATGGAAGGAAGGGTGGTGATGGTGGTGACAACGGTAGCTGGTGTGAGCGATAGGCATGAGAATGGGTGCAGAAGTATGGCAAGAGGCTGGTTGAAGAAGGAGACTGATTTCCCAATACTTGTGTTTTTCTTTTTTGAAGAATCTTTGTCATGACTGAGATACTTCTTCGGATTGAGTTGCTTTGGATTGCCCATCTGCCTTTTTAGCCTTGTCATTATCGTCTTTGGTTTTGTGACCTTGGTTGTCGATCTTGTTGATGGTGTTGCTGGCAATGTGGCTGCTCCAAAGGATGCCTGCAAATCCACTCTCTCCCCCCCAAAAAAATCTGTTGGTGGGGATGTTGTTGCTGGCAACTATTCATGCTCAAGGTTGGATCAGCGTGTGGAACACATAGTTGAAACACGTTGAACATGCGACTGGACTAAAGATTGAACAAATTTGAGCTAAATTTGTCTCGATCTTGCTATAGTTGGATCGAAGATGAATATGATGACGAGATACAAGAATCGGCTCTAAAGTGATAGGTATTTTTCAAATTTTAAGGATGTGCAAATATCCTAAGCTCTGTACAAGGTGATCTGAAGATGGATAGATGAATGAAGATGTGTTCTTGATATGCTCTACGGAAGACTCTCATGCAGTAGCTATTTCGCATGCAAAAATCAATCACACAAAAGGGATGAAGAGGAACAAGGAAATAAACAAACTATACAAAGAGTGAGAACTGTATGGCACTTGTCAAACAAAACGTTCATTCATCAACATTGATAATGCACCTTGACAATTGCAACGTCCCATTGGTTTTGTAGAGTAATCAAACTTACTCTAATATGTCCTTGTCAAAAATAAGACAGGGTTGGTGACACTAAATCGACTATCTCTGATAGCAGATATTGTAAGATAGGACTTGAAATGCATAGAATGATAAGATACTATTCTCATTAGTATCTTTCAATTCATGAGATTCATAAATGAATCTCTATTTAGATTTCCGATGTTTCAAAGTTGGTTCATGATATGCAATTAGTGGAAATCTCATCAGAAAGTGGATCGTCATATAGAACTGAGGTTGCAGGAGTGGAGATAAAATGTGAACTCGCTAGGGAGGTTGCTCTCGTTTGGGAATAGTAGCAAATGATGGAATATCAGTTTCTTCTTTGTCTTCCAAATTACTCAGTTTATATACCCTCTATGTTTGATTATTGATATGGTAAATGGCGTAGTAATGTAGAAGTTCTCAAGGAACTTCTTGATTGAGCAGCAAGTTTAACTGTTGGTTGCTATGGTGCTTGTGTGGTGTTGTCGTGGTGATCTTATCGTGATTCATAACTAACGTGGCGGGCAGGTAAGATCTTACTTGGTTGTTTTGGATAGTCTTTGAAACTATGTTTTCTGACACAGTCAGGACACTCGGCGTAGTACTTGGTCTTGACTGGACAATCAACCATGAAGTGGCCGGTTTCACCACAAATGAAACATCTGTTGTTCAATGGCCCTTGCGTAATGGCATAGCCATCTTGTATGGCTAGTGGTTTTGGACTTTCTGGTGGATAGTCGCGATAATGCAAGGAATGTCCAGATTGAGACGATTGTTCTTCATATTGTTGGATTGTATGTGCTTGGATAGGCTGATACAAAGGACAAACATCAGTAGGATACGTAGCCCAGTAGTGTGAGCACCATATGGATTTGTGTCTATAAGGTACTTGTGTAGGGTTTGGCTGACCAGGCATACTGCGTTGGATAGACTTCAGGGTATTTTAAAACTCAGTGGTGAGTTTCTCCATCTGTAGTTGGTGTTGCTTATTAAGCAACTCCAATTGAAATTTCCAAAGCTGATCTTGGATATCCTGATCGGCTTCGACTCATGGATAGGAGCACAATGTGCTCTCCTTTCCTTGGATTCATCAACATCTAATCCTTTGTCTTCTTTTTTGATGGCATCAAACATAGCTAATTTTAGGCTCGTATAGTCATCATTGGATTTAAGCTCGCGTCTGATCCATCTTGGAAGGCCAACTAAAAACCAGATGATGAACATCTGGTCGGAGTGTTGTTCTTGTACTTGACTCTTGAGGTGCTTGACTCTCTCGATATAGTCTTGTACACGTTCGTCATTTGTCATCTTGATGTTACTCAATTTGACAAAAGGACTCTCTATCAAACAAAAGGGCTTAAAACACTTGATAAAGGACTCTTTCAGATAAGACCAATCCAATGTATCTTCACGATCAAGGTTAAAAAACCAGTCATGTGCTTTATCGATCATGGTTACAAAAAACAATTGGACCATAGCGTCGGGAGATGTTTTGCCATAAACGTCACACACATTCTCAAAGATTTGCAAGAATCTTGGAGGATCCGGACTACCATCAAACTTGGGTAGATCCAACTTAGGTGTACGTCTCTCAATATGAGTTTCGTGAGTGGCAGAAGCTTCATTCAGGTGTGTCCTAGCGTGTGATGTTTCAACACTGTGAACATGGGTTTGTGCTCTTGAAGACTCGGCTCTATCAGATTTTTGTCTCTCGAATGGGTTTGTGGATGGCTCATGTATTTGACACCGCATTTGGTAGAACCTATGACATCTGATTTGTTCAGCTATAGGAGGTGTCATCTCGTATGGATAATCATCAGGGATATGAGGAGCAGTAGGTTGGTCCATTGTGCACTATTGTGTATTGTTCTGTTTTGTATGAGTTTTTGGTGTTTTTGGATTTTTTAGGGTTTTTGATTTTTAGGGTTTTTTTTTTCTTTTAATTGCGAGTTTCGCAAAAATCTTGAAAAAACGTAACAAATCCCGAAAACGAGAAAGTTCCAAAAAAACCAAAAAGCCTCTAGAATCCAGAAAATTTTGAAAATCAGAAATTCTCGAAAAACGAGAAAAATGTCAACTTAAATAACAAAAAATTGAAAAACCCGAAGGTGTAAATAAAAAACAAAAAATGTGATGGTTTAGGATGGTTAAAAAAAGCAAAAAATGCGACGATTTAGGGTTGTGAAAATGCAAAAAAAGTGATAGTTTTAGGGTTCGAAAAAGCAAAAAAAGTGACAATAAAGGCTATGGCAAAAAAAGTGTAAAATACGACAATTTAGGGTTTGAAAAAGTGCGAGAAATGTGAAGGTGGCGAAATCCCAAAAAAAGCGAAAAAGTGACAGTTTAGGGGTATGGCAAAAAAGCAAAAATACGACATTTTAGGGTTATGGTAATGCAAAAAACGTGATAGTTGTAGGGCTTAGGGTTAAAAATCAAAAAATGCAACAATTTAGGGTGTGGTAAAAAAGTGAAAAATGCGAACGTGGCGAAAACAGCAAAGGCAAAAAAAGTGAAGGCAAAAAAGGCAAAGGCGAAAAATGCGAACGATGAAAACAACGATGTCGAAAAAAACGAAGGTCGAAAAAAACGTGAAGGTCGAAAAAAACAAAGGTCGAACAAAAAGTTAAGGTAAAAAAAAAAAACGCGAAGAAAATTGAAAAAAAAGTGGTATCAAAAAATGCTATACGACGCGGTTGAGATTTTGAATTGGCAGACCCAGTCGAGATTTTAAGTGGTAGGACCCGATCAATTTTTGAGTGATTTTAGGTGCGGTCGAGATGTTAAAGCCTTCTAGCTTGGTTGAGTTAAAAGGAATAAGAGTCGGTCCAGATCTGAAGTGGCTGACCTGGTCAAGATATGAAGTGGATGAGCTGGTTGAGATGCTAAGTGTCTTCCACGGTCGAGATCTGAGAGAACGTCCCGGTCGAGATTTGAAGTGCGGACCCGATCGAGATTGGGAATTGGCGGACCCTGACGAGATATGAGAGTTTTTCGACTCGGTCGAGATGTGAATCAATTGGACTTATCGAGATTGCATAATAATGACTCGGATGAGAACTGAATGATTGATTCACAAGGCTATTCAGTTGAGATTTTTTGAAGTCCGTATCTGGTTGTGATGGGATGACTCTGATCCAGTCAAGATTTTATGTGAGATGATCTAGTCGAGTTTGGAGTGGTCTGAATCCTGTTGAGATTTGACCTTGTATGGTCCGTCGGTCGAGATGTTCCAACAGACTCGTCGATCAAGATGGGAACAGAATGCTTCAGTCGAGATGGGAATGGAGGGCGTCGGTTGAGATGGTAATGAAGTGTTTCGGTCGAGATCTAATGAAGGGCTTTGGTCGAGATCTAATGAAGAGCTTCAGTCAATATTTGATGAAGGGGCGTCGGTTGAGAGTTGATAAAGAGAAGGCTCGGTTGAGATCTGATGAAGAGACGTCGGTTGAGAGTTGATGAAGGAAAGGCTCGGTCGAGATGGTGATGGAGGAGTTGGTCGAGTGTTGATGGAAATAATATTCGGTCGAGATGGTGATGGAGGTCCGACTCAGTTGAGATCTGAAGCTCAGACCCGGTCAAGATTGCAATCTCAGACTCGGTCAAGATCTCAAATGGGGAGTCATTGGTTTGAGAGTTGATGAAGCTCTAACTCGGTCGAGATTTGAAGCGCCTTTGGACCCAATCAAGATTTAAAAATTCGATTCGATCAAGATTTGAAAGCTTTTTGGCTCGGTTGAGATCTGAAGGAGAGACGCGGGTGAGATTTCTCAAAGGGGACATGGTTGAGATTTCAAATGCATGGCCCCCGGTTGAGGTTTGAAGTGCAGACCCGTCAAGATTTGGAACTGGCGAACCCGATCGAGATTTTAAGTGTCTTCCTCGGTCGAGCTTTGAGAGAACGTCCGGTCGAGGTTTGAAGTGCGGACCCATCAAGATTTGGAATTGGCGAACCCGATTGAGATTTTAAGTGTCTTCCTTGGTCGAGATTTGAGAGAACGCTCCGGTCAAGATTTGAAGTGTGGACTCGGTCGAGATTTGGAATTGGATGACCCGATCGAGATTTTAAGTGTCTTTCTCAGTCGAGATTTGAGAGAACATCCCGTCAAGATTTGAAGTGCGGACCCAGTCAAGATTTGGAATTGGCAAACCCGATCGAGATTTGGGAGTTTTCCGACTCGGTCGAGATTTTAGAAAACGCTCCGGTCGAGAGTGAGTCGAAAACTGACTCGGTCGAAAATGAGGACAACGTGCTCGGTTGAGACGATGACGGAGGGAGGTGAAGAATTTGGGTAAACTGTGCATAGATGAGGATGTAGAAGGATATGAGATTGTATGTAGGACGTGTGGAGGGTGGTTGCAGGTCATTCTGAGCTGTGAACAGATCTTGAAATGTGCACGTTTCTTGGATGGATTTGATCAGGGGTAGTATTGCAACATTGATCATTTCAGAATGTGAGTGGACAAGCGGCAACGGGCCAAATGTTTATGATTCTCGGCTCTAGGAAATCAGTTGGCTTTTTCTTGTTCTTTTTTCTTGTTTCAAAATAGTTTTTCTTGTTACCAAGCTCGTTGGTCATTTATTAGATGTTTTCTTGTTATTACAATGCCCAGATCAGACAGAATGATGATCTAGACATTGTAGTATTGTGTTGCCTCTTAGAGGACACTCAGATTGGTCACTCTTGAACTGGAGCACATGCATAAATGACCACAATCACCCAATCATGCATGCCAAAACGTTCAACCATCAAATCAACATGCAAATCCGTTGAACAATGACTGAAATCCTACTCTAATTCTGAAAAAATAAATTTGAAATGAGATCCTAAACATACTAAACTTGCATTAATCCACAAAACAAGAAACAAGAAGCTAATCTATGGCATTTTAAAAGTCCAAGAATCAAGAAACCAGCCAATTTTTTGATTCTTGGACATGCCAAGAACATCAAGAATAGGGTTGTAAGGGGATATTGCAAGAATTACATCACAAACCCAGCCTATTTAGTTTACCTAAATGTTGATTCCTACATTAATCCACAAACAAGAAATGAAATCTAATCCACTCTAGAAAGCAAAAAAACTAATCCACTCTATTATCCACAACCACACACAAAGGATGGAAGGGCATGATCATAGGAGCATCACTCAAGAAAACCACCATGATCAAGGAGCTTAGTGTTGTATCAAACTCATGGAGGCTCTTCTCATTTAGACATGGAGTAGATACAATGCATAAAAGGCTCCTCTTCTCAAAGAGGGCTTAAATAAGCAAGAGAGCTCCTTAGTTGGCATTCTAAGGGCATTCCCACATTACACAAATTACAAGTGGAGTAATGCTCTCCACTAGAGGTCACTATCAAAAGGTGGCTCATTCTACTTTCTTGAAGAGAGGTCTACTTGCATTTACACAATTCTTGTTTGTCATTCCTAACTAGCATTTCTCGGCTCTCAGTCTTCGTTAGTCTCGTTTTCTCAGAGATCTCTTCGGTCTAATGTGAGAGGTGCTCTTTGTTAGCTCTGGTTAAGTATCTTGGGGATTCGTTAGAATCAGCCAACACTTGACAATATTCATCAAGTTTAACAAGTTGAAAGACTTTTGGTGCTTGATCTTGGGAAGAGATTTGGTGAATATGTCTGCAACCATTTCTATTGCGTAGTAGTATTGAAGAATGACTTGTCCTGAGAAAAAATTTTCCCTAATAAAATGATATTGGATTTTAGTATCCTTAGACCTGCCATGAAATCTGGGATTCAGAGACAATGAAATACAACTGATATTGTCACACAGAATGGCGGTAGCATTAAACTGAGTGTGATGCAGATCATGAAATAGTAGTCTGATCCATATAGTTTCTTTTGAAGCTTGGCATGCTGCGATGTATTACGCTTTGATTGAAGAGAGCGAAAAGGATTTCTGCTTTCTTGAGTTCCATGAGATTAGTCCCTCTGCCAAAAAGAAATAGAACTTGGAAGTGGATTTTTGGTTGAGGCATTTTCTCCCCAATTTGAGTCGGAGTAGCCTTGAAGAACCATTGGATCGATAACATTTCCATCATAGCATAAAACATGATCTAGACTTCATTGAATATATCTCATAACTCTCTTTAATGCTTTCCAATGTAAAATTCTAGGATTAGATATGTATTGACTTAGTGTGCTAACAATGTATGCTAAAATCCAGTCTGGTGCAAAGCATGGCATACATCAAAGATCCTATAAGTGTATGATAAGGGTACTTTGCTAAGTGAAGTACTTCACTTTATCTGCACAAGAACGTTTAGCCAATGTTATAGCTGGATCCATTGAAGTATCAATCGGTTTGCAATCGGACATATGAAACTTTTCTAGAATGGATTCTAGATATTTTTGCTGGCTAATATAGACTTTCTTATGCAATCTATCTCCAATGATGTCTATTCCTAACAATGATTGAATAGTGCCTAGATCAGTCATGTCAAACTCTTTTGACAGATCACTCTTAGTAGTGTGCAACAACGATGTGTCGTTAGACAAAATAAATGCATCATCTACGTATAGAGCTATATGCACTGAATTGACACCTATGAATTTGGAATAAGCATTACAGTCAGCTGACTTGTTTGAAGATAGAACAACTATTGGGCAATAGATGTATCTTATGGTCCACCAACTGAGTGGGTGGTAGTCCGTAAGGTAGCAGTTTCGAAAAAACTTCACCAAATTCTTGTTTTAAATCTTGGAGTAATTGTTGCTCCTGATGTGAACTTTCGGTGTTAAAACTTGAAAACACATTCACATCACCAACATCACAATGCATACGAGATTTTAAAATTTAAAAAAAAATACACTATTTGATCAAACTTATTTTTAAATACCAAAGTATGGTTTTTGAAATCTATTGCTAGTGAATTAGATTTATCGAAAAACCATTCATAGCCCAAGATCACATCAGTTCTATCTAGATTCATGACGTGGAAGTCGATCTTGTATCCGAATCTCTAAATTTGAAACTTTTACATCTCAAACTTCCGTGTCCGCAACTCCGAGGCAAGATGGACCACATATCAGTGATCACTAGTCATGGTGGGCACCCGGAGCTTCTGCACAAGTCGAGCATTCAAAAAATTGTGAGTACTTCCAAAATCTAATAGTACATTTACATATTTCCCTAATATATTGCCTCTCACACGAAACAATTGATTAGGCTTGAAAGAAAGTGTACTAAATTTACAAGTACAATCACAATTATTCAACAAATTGACTTCTAATTTACTTGCCGGTAAATCCACCGCCATGAAATTTGACGACTTAGTTTTCCGTTTGAGGCACTGCTTAGCACGGTGCCCGGGTTTATTGTAGAGAAAACACAAATTTTGCTCAAGTACTGCTAACCGTGACTTGTCTTTAACCATTAGCTTTCTCTTGTTCTTTTTCTTCTTAGTTTGTTGGTATGCCTCTGCTTCCAACTCATTGAAAAACTGCTTCTTCTGCTTATTTGTTGATTTTTCCATTTTGGGCTTCGAGGCCATTTGACCATGCACACTTTTTCGCGAGGCAACAATGGTGCTATCATAGGCCTTGGCCACATGGATAGCATCTTCCAATGAATGGAGGATATTTCGTTTACACTCATTTTGATAATCGACTAGCAGTCTTGAGATGAACTGCCACTGTGCCAACTTCCTATCAAATAGTGGCACCTTGGCCAAAGAATCCAAGAATTCTTGGACGTAAGCATCCAATTCTTGGTTGCCCATCCTGCAGTTAAACGAATATATAACTCAGAATCATCTATCGTGATGAAAGCCTTACGGAATTCCGCTAGGAATCCAACCCAAGTCACCGGTTTCACGGGAAGTTCCCTCTACCATGAGGAGGCCTTGCCCTCAAGAAACAATAGAACTGAGGATATCTGCTTATCCTATGGGACGTTGTGCAAGCTAAAATAGCTTGACCAACGATTAACCCAATCCTCAACAACTTCGGGGCGCTTGAATTTCTTATCGCCGGAAAATCCTTTTGGTTGGTAGCCCAAGTTGTGTGAATTAATAGCTTGTAATTGATTAAAACGATTTTTCATTTGGTTATCCTGCTGCTTATTGCTTTGATGTAGTTCTAGAACTGCTTTGCCCAAAGTTTGCAATAGCTTATTAGAATTGAGGGAGCCATCACTATCTGGTGATGTTGGATGAATTTCAGTGTTCCCCCCATCACTACCTGGCGATGCTTGGTGAATTTCCATATCCTCCCCCCCCCCCAATCGAAACTTCAATCTTATCCATTTGCCTTTGGAAACTAAAAAATTAAAAAATTAAGATTCAGTTATCATCATTGTGGGTATAATTATTAGTTAATAAAGCAATGTCCAAAAAAAACACAGTTTTTAATAGACCTACGTGCTTATTTAAATTATACCAATGAATTTCAAATGGAATCAAAACAATGACAATGCTTCTTGGTTTCCAAGGGGAGGCTCGAACCTGAGACCAAAGAAACAAAGCAATGACAATGCCGAGATAACCATGTCAATGCTTCGAAATCTAATTAACATTGTTACTTAAGCCATTATGTTCCATCTTCAGGTATACTGCATTTGCATTTACGTAGTTTAAAAATGACTAAAGTGCCCATGGAAAACAAAAAAACAAAATGCGAGAACAAACGCTTAATTAATTGCTGGCTAAATAACCTCTAGCCAACTCCCCCCCCCCCCCCCCCCCCCCCGCGTCTCTCTTTTCCCTCCCACTCGTTTTACTCGGGCCTCCACAGATTCACGCGCGCAGAGACCGCCCGAACTATAGAGAGAGAGAGAGAGAGAGACAGCGAGCATTTCTGCGGATGCAGGATGAGAGTGCGCCATACCTCCGTCACTGCTGCCTAGAGAGACCTTATTGTTTTTGTGTTTACAGGGCGCTGGAGGCCGTACAGAGGCGCTGATTTGGAAGCATTTATATGCTGTTTTTTCCAGTCTATGAATACTTTGCATGCAGGAAGCTATCAAGCTTTTACTTGTGCTGTCAGTTGCAAATAACAGAAGTATTTAGGGCATTTTAGCAGTTACTTTTCCTTCATACAGGAATAAGCAACATTCATTTACAGTTTAGCATTTCTAGAAATTTTTTTGTCTGAGAAACATGGTAGATGCTACCCAAATTTTCTCTAAAACTAATATTTGCACGTCGAAAAAATAAATCGACGGGAAGAACAATCCGAAATTCCTTCTCTTTGTTGCTGATTCCACCGAAATCTTGAAAAAACATCGAGACTCTTTCCAGCACTTTCAATGGCAATGCCTGCTTAGAATGGCTCTGATACCAATGTAAAGCCCTACACACAAGATACTATCTAAACATGCCAATACAAGCAACCAACAAGGGAATGGATGATGGACTAACTTATGGGTTGTTGGTCTTCTGATCTCTAGTGTGGACACATTACCCGAGACCAATCGTTGGTCTACCGATCTCTAGTGTGGACACGTTACCCGAGATCGGTCGTGGGCAAGATAATCGTAGAGTTGACCACGCGGTTTCTTGTGGTGCGTCGGTGGTACTTTCTAAGTTTGCATCCGACGGGTTGTGCCCGACAGTCAGATCCAACGAGATTGCGTTCGACATTCCTGCAGACTGTGGAAGAAAAATAGTTCATTTTTGTAGACTGCTTTGTGATTTGTTGAAGTCGTTGAAGATGGCGAGGTCTCCAATGTTCTTCAAACACTGGATATTCGAATGTGGAATAGAAAACAAGATTGGTTACCCTTTGATCCGGTTTTGAGCTGCTGCGCAGAATGAGTGGTTTTGCAGGTGCTGCAGTCTGTGTCAAGAGCACAACAAAGATATGCAGGATAGCAAAACGGAATTGTAAATTTCAAGGAGTAAACTATGAGCTTAATTCCCAACAACATCTACCATACAATCGATATCCTCTCAAAAACCGTGATTTAAGAAGAGAAATGTGAATCACCCGCCAAGATTTTGCACAATATTTTGGCTCCACGAAATCCAAGAATCAAGATCCCATTACGAAGATCCATCTCCAAAATCTTGGCCTCCTCTTGAGCACTTCCGCAATGACAAAACCGCTAAAGCCTTAGTTTTGTCTCTGATACCAGTATGCCCCTACCAAGGATGTACCAGCCAAGCAAGCCGCAACAAAGCAATATAAGGGAATCGAAAGGTGGACACACCAACCCAACCAAATCTAGATTTTACAAATATAGCCCCCAAGCTATGGATCAATCCCTCACAAGGGATATAGGAGTCACACCAGCAGCATGTAGCTACCAGTCACACAAACAAGCATGCCCTAGTGAGAGCCCAATAGGTATATTTATACCCTCCAAGGCCCTCAAGGCCCATGCACCACTAGTAGAGCAATATGACACCTCACTGGACACCTTTATTGGACACCTCTACATCACTATACCCTCCAAGGAACATGCACCACTAGTAGAGCACTATGACACCTCACTAGATACCTCTACAGCCGAACTGTGCCATGACATCCAGTTCCCCTCTAACAGATAGACTTATAATAATCCACCATCATGAGTTTAGGTCTCCAACCATTAATTATGAACACACATGAGGGCCCCAAATGTTATGAGCTCGTGACTAGTGCCGAACCCTAGAGAACACATATAGGTCAGATACCACAGTCAGAGTCATGTCCAGCGTACACGACCAACAGGGCGAGACAGTGTGAGTAGTGTGCCCCAGCACGATCCATAGCTATGGCAGGCCTAACATAGTCTAGGGACCTTGTCAGCAGGACAGGGCCCCCAGTTGGGTCCCGACGTGCAGTCGGCCACGTCAGTGCCACGTGGCCGACACTTGGTAGTTGCATGCTATCAGTCCTCACACTGGGCTAGGAGGGGCTTACTCTATATTAGGGAGTAGGCAAGGTTGGGTGGATCAGTTAGTGGTTGCCCTACTGTGGTGTTAGGATCTATTACACTGGTATCAGAGCCATCTCCATCTTTGGGAGCTTAGTAGCAACAATAGAGAAAGCTATCAGAGGATAGGAAAAATCTTTGAGTTTCTCAAAAAAGACTAGAGGAGGAGAATTGTTGTAGGTGCAGCCTTCAAACTTCTAAATTTCATTGAGAATTTATAGTTCTAGGAAGTAGAATTCCTTACGTAGGTAAATCGCTGGACATGCAGCAATCTATCTCTGATTTCAGAGATCTGATTGTAATTTTCATAAACGAATTTCAGTAGATCTGAGCGGATTCTGGAAAGGAAGGATAGTACAGGTCCATCGTTGTAGAAACAGATCTCTGAATTTCCAGAAGAATCTGAGCAAATTTGAGGGAAGTTTAGAGCAAACTTCCCTAGCAGGGCCAACGCTGGACATGGTAGTGAAAAAGTGAAATTTCATCATGGTTTCTAAAGATTTCTTAGAAGTCTGAGCTTCAAACTTGTTTGCTACAAACCAGCGACCTATCAGATGAGGTCAAATCAGAGATTCAAGTGGATTTTGGAGTCTAAAGTTGGACAAATCGGGCTAGACAAGTTGTTGTCCCACCAGCGAGGGCAGGGGCATAAAAAAAACTCGCCTACTACCCTTGAGCAAGCTCTCAGATATGCTCAAATCTATGATGATTCAATGGGTAGGAAGAGGGTGAGACAGCAGCCCCTTTCTAAGCAGCCTCCTTAGAAAGACTTTCAATTTCAAAAGAAATTTTTATAAAGAAAAAAAGAAGATAAATTTAAAAGTGAAGCTCCTCAGAAATGCCCTTCACTCATACAACCCTTAAAACCAAAAGATTTTGAGAAAGCCAAACAAGAACGTTTGTGCTCTGTGTGTATGGGCAAGGGACACACAGTCAGACAGTGTCCCAAGGAGCCTTTCACTAAAAAAGATAAAAAAAATAAAAAACAAGTTCATCTTGTTCAGACTGTAAGTTTCCATAGTGACTCGGCAACTTCCGAGATCAAAGTGTATCATGAAGACCATGAACACTGTTGTCAGCTGACCTTTGCAATGCTAGGGAGACCCTTCAGCTTTGGGCCGCATGACCTAGTACGTATGCATGGGAAAGTTGGTAACCAGACAGTAAGAGTTATGGTTGATGATGAGGCAACCCATAATCTCATCAACTACACCCTGGTTAAAAAACTTAAACTTCCAAAAGTACCTAGTCAGCATAGGTACATAGTTTCACTAGCTAAGGGTGAAGATAAGAAAATCTGGGAAACTATGGTAAGTAACTTGAATCTTGGTATTCATGGGTACCAAGATGAATTAAACTTTTAGATAATGCACCTGGATCGCACAGATATTGTTCTGGGGAGAGATTGGCTCTACAATTTAGGACCTTCCCTCCACAGAAACTATCAGGAGAACACCCTCAGCTTTCAACATAAAAGCCGAGAGATCTAGTTGCATGGGGAGCATGATGTTCCCAACAGTCCTATGGTTTGCAGTTCAGAGCTCTGTCAGCTAATCGGAGACAAAGACCATCAAGTATTCTTATGTGACTTTTACTTTATTCCTGAAGTTTCTATTTCTATTTCTATACAGCAGAAAATCAGTAAATTAGAAATTTCATTGTCTAAATTTAAAGATGTTTTTCCTGAAGATTTGCCACATGGTTTGCCACCTAGCAGAGTGGTAGATCATGTAATAAACCTAGTGTCAGATACAGCACCTGTTTCTAAACCTCCGTATCAGGTCAGCCAAACATATGATGAAGAAATAACTAGGTAGTTAACAGATTATCTTGGAAAAGGCCAAATTCAGACCAGTAGTTCACCATGGGCGCCAGTCCTATTGGTGAAAAAGAAAGAGAGGTCTATGCGTCTTTGCGTAGATTACAGAGCCCTCAATAAAGTCACAATAAAGAATAAATATCCTAAGCCTCGGCAGATGAGTTGTTTGATCAACTCGACGGGGCTAAATTTTTCAATCAAATAGACCTCAGATCGAGATATCATCAAGTCCGTATAAAATCAGAAGATGTCTTGAAAACAGCTTTCAGAACTCGTCACCATCATTATGAGTTTAAGGTGATGCCGTTTGGGCTCACAAATGCTCCAGCTACCTTTATGACCTTGATAAACAGCGTCCTAAGACCATACTTGGATAAATTTGTAGTCGTATTTTTAGATGGCATCCTCGTCTATAGCAAAACAAGGAAGGAGCATCTAAAACACCTCAGAAAGGTGTTTCGACTGCTCAGAAAGCATAAGCTTTATGCTAAACAATCCAAGTGTGAATTCTTTGTTGAAGAAGTAGCATATTTGGGTCACATTATCTCGTCAGATGGGATTAATATGGAATCGAATAAGGTTAAAGCCATACTCAGTTGGTTGAGACCTCAGAACATTTTGGAACTTCAGATCTTTCTTGGTTTGGCGGGATATTACAGACGATTTGTCAAGGAATATGCTCAGATAGCAGTTCTCATGACAAATCTTTTTAAAGGGAAGGGAAAGGAGTTCATTTGGGAGTCCGCACAGCAGGAGAGCTTTGATGCTCTCAAAACAGCCTTAGCCACAGCACCGATTTTAAAAAGTCGTCGACCCCAATCAGTCATTTGTGGTCGAAACAGATGCTAGCGACTTTGTAGTTGGAGCTGTGCTAACTCAAGGTGGACGACTAGTTGCGTTCAAGAGTAAAAAACTTGAGCCAGTTCAGACTAGGTACAGTGCCTATGAAAAGGAACTATTTTCTATAGTCCATGCCCTTAAGACTTGGAGGCATTATTTGTATGGTGCCAACTTTGAGGTCCTGACAGACCATGAAAGTCCTAGATACCTTTGCAATCAACCTGAGCTTAGAGGTCGGAAAGCTTGTTGGGCAAAGTTGATGCAAGAGTTTGATATGTCTATCAGATATAGACGGGGGAAATTCAATACAGTAGCAGATGCCCTTAGCAGAATGCCTATGATAAACGAGCTGAGTTTTACTCAGATTCGTAATGAGTTACTTCAGTCCTTGAGAGGGAAGTGCCAGCATGATGCATTCTTCTCTACTGTCTGGAACTCAGTCCAGAGCAGATAGTTACAGACTCCAGAACCAGTTCCCAGGGCTGGTGTTAGTTCATCCAAGAATACAGCAGCTTCCGTTGAGGATGATGATGAGTCCGAGTATACGTCGTCAGATGATGTTGAGGATTCTGAGCCTGTATTACACAAGCAAACCCCAGGGGTTGAGGGTCAGTTGACTCAAGGACTCAAATGGAAACAATATTCCATTCAGGATGAGTACTTCCTCTATAGAGTTAGAGTATGTGTCCCCAATTCAAAGGATTATAGGCAGCGCTCCTATATGAATGTCATGACAATCCTAGTGCGGGACACCTAGGCATACAAAAGACCTATGAGCTTCTTTGTAGGCAATTTTTCTGGCCCAGTATGAAAAAGGACGTCCAACAGTATGTAACTAGTTGCCAGAAATGTCAAGTAAACAAAGTAGAGTGTTTAAAGGTAGGAGGGTTGTTGCAGCCCTTAGAAATACCAGCTGGTAAATGGGAGTAGTATCTCCATGGATTTTATAGTGGGCCTGCCTAAAACCCAAAAGGATGTTGATGCTATATGAGTCACAGTTGACCGTCTGACCAAAATGGCTCATTTTATTCCGACCAAAACAACCGTTAGAGCTCCAGAGTTAGCGAGGTTGTTTGTAGACAGGCTATTTAAATTGTACGGTCTACCTTCCGACATAGTCAACGACTAGGACAGTAAGTTTAATGGAAATTTTTGGAGGGCAGTATTCCATCATCTCCATGCTAAACTTAATATGAGTACCACCGATCATCCACAGACCGACGGTTCTCGATATTATAGTTTCTTACAATGGTACCAAACATTCAGCTATGGGAGTTAGCCCATTTATGTTGATGTACGGTTTTCAGCCACGCTCACCCACAGCTGTAGGGTTTAAACAAGAAAAAGTTGAAGTAGCCAGAAACTTTTTAGAGGACCTAAACCAGATGATAGAACATGCTAAGCGTAGCATTAGACAGTCCCAGGATCAAGCCAGGCATAATGCATATCCACACAGACGGGCTGTGCAGTTCTCCACTGGTGAGAAATTCTACTTGAGAGTCCCAGTTGACTCTAAAGCCCTCAAATCAGGAGTGTGTGCTAAGTTGTCTCCAAGGTATTGTGGTCCTTTTACCATCAGTAGGAGACTAGGCGAGGTCACCTATGAACTAGAACTCCGACACAGTAGTAAGGTTTTTCCAGTCTTTCATGTAAGTCAACTACGAAAAGCCTTAGCCAAATCAGAAAATCTGGTAGGGGACAGTGTTCTAGTTCTCTCATTGGATCCTCAGCAACCTCCACATGAACCAGAAGAGATTCTTGATAGTAGAGAGACGCAGACTCATCATACCCTATACCAATAATATTTGGTCAAGTGGAATGATCAGCCTGTTGAGAATGCCACTTGGGAAAGAGGCAGTGTCCTTCGCAAGATTTTTTCAGACTTTCTCTTAGAGGACCAAGACGGTTCTTAAGGGGGAGGGAGTGTTACGAGCTCGTGACCCGTGCCGAACCCTAGAGAACACAGATAGGTCAGATACCACAGTCAGGGTCGTGTCCAGCGTACACGACCAACAGGGCAAGACAGTGTGAGTAATGTGCCCCAGCACGGTCCATAGCTATGGCGGGCCTAACACAGTCTAGGAACCTTGTCAGCAGGACAGGGCCCCCAGTTGGGTCCTAACGTGCAGTCGGCCACGTCAGTGCCACGTGGCTGACACTTGGCAGTTGCGTGCTACTAGTCATCACACTGGGCTAGGAGGGGCTTACTCTATATCAGGGAGTAGGCAAGGTTGGGTGGATCAGTTAGTGTTTGCCCTACTGTGGTGTTAGGATCTATTACACCAAACCCCTCCTAATCATAATTAACTTACGAGTCGAGGTAGGCCTACTGACCTCTAATGGGATAAACAATCTGAGATCAGTCGTGGGCATCACACACAGACACCCACACACCCACCTTCATGGTTCTTTTGTGCATAACAATCGCTTACAATTGTATTGTAAATAAACAATTTTTATTTTTTGAATACATGTTAATCAGCTAGTCGTTGTTATATACAGTATATATACAACCGGTCAACGCCATTACAAAGGCTATGCAATGGTCGGGATTTGAGCCTACGTCGGTAGTAGTGAAAAACTCTACCCATACACCCAATTGCGATGGACATAAATGACCAATTTAAGTTAGTTAAACATTTGTAATAAGTGGAATCAACAAAACAATATTTGTGTATGCATGCATGCTTGAGGGATTGGACACGTTTTGGGCTAGTTTTTCTACCCTCACAAGCACCACAAAAACTCCTTAATCAAGGCTCTAACAATCTCTATGCATTTAGGACAACCCACAATTTCACTGGGCCCCCTCCTTCTCTAGGTCCAAAGCTCTTACCTTGAAGCACTCCAAGGTCCCCACTCATGGCCTCTCTTATCTTTTACATGTAAAAGTACTATACTTTAGGACCATAAATGGATCTACAAAATATCCACAAGAGTGATTGGATGTTTGCTTAACACTCTATCAAAGAACTAGACACAAAAAAGTTGATCTAGATTGGCAATTGGACAACAAACAACAAGCATTAACAATCAAAAGCATTGATAAACATTGAAATCCAAGCCCACACATGTGTACTACAGGCTGTAGTACGGCCTTCAACCTAAGAAACATGTAGAAATTGATTTGGTTTCATTTGGATCACAAAAACTCAATGTACATAGTGAACTAGCTTGAGATTGCCAATGAGCTCCAAAATTTTTCTATCTTCTCACTATGAGAGCTTGGAATACATAGCAAATCCGACTTCCTTCTTGAAGTTAGGTGGATTTCCAGCATATAATAAGGAAGTTAACTCACTCTTCTTGCCCTAAAATGAAACCCTAGCCTAGATCCTAGACTTATGCTTGGTAGGTAGCTAGTTGGTCAAATTTTCACCTTAAGCTTAGGGGTAGGTCCTATAAAGTAGGGATGACCACCAAATAGACATGACCAACTCTCTTGACTTGAGCTAACCTACATTAGGAGTGGGTTGCCATGTGGCATTTTGGCCATACTTGTGTGAAACCCAATTATGTACAAAATTTACACTATTCTTCATGGTTTTTGATCAAGCTAGATTTGCCAATTTTTGGAAATTCTTCACATTCTCTCTCTCTCTCTCTCTCTCTCTCTCTCTCTCTCTCTCTCTCTCTCTCTCTCTCTCTCTCTCTCTCTCTCTCTCTCTCTCTCTCTCTCTCTCTCTCTCAACTATACCCTACAACCAAGCTCCTCTCCCTAATGGTGAATGAGTCAATCTTCAAGTGTTGACCATAGATTCCCAAAGTATGGCTTCTACACTCCTTCACTAGGGCCAAATGGCTATTTCCTTGGTCTCCTTGGATCTTCTGATAGTGTTGAATGCTCCTCCTTAATTGATAACACCAAGCCTACACCCTCAATCATGGTTATGAATACACAAATATACTATTCTCTTTTAAGGTATCTCTCTTACAAGTGCATCATTATCTATCCTCAATACTTGTTCATTGCTCACGTATGTGTGCTTGATATACTTAACTTACTTGTGTGTGTGCCCCAAATCAAACTTGACATGCATTACAGCTTTTTGATTAATAGGCTTTTTGTTATTAGATTTTTTGTGGATTGTGCTTCATTAGTATCTTTTAAAAAAAAAATTACCCCTTTTTGTATAATCTTGTTATGTTTTGGAATGAAAAATTTAAAATTGTCACCTTGATATGAAATTTGGATTTTCATGTTTACCTTAAGGGTATTCTTATATGTGGCTTTCAGTTGACAATTTGGTGAGTTTTGTGCTGTTTTTTAAAAGGCATATAAGCCTTTGAATTTGGTTTTAAGTTCTAAATTTCAAACTTGGGCGAGTTGAAATGCATGTCAATGACCTATTTACCCTTGGAAAATGACAATTCTTCTTTAACGTGTGAACTAATTAAGGTAAATTCTTAAAGTTAAACCTCATATCATGTCAAAATTTAAAACTTTTTCTTTGAAAATATATGGGAAAGGTAAAATCAGCTACTTACATTTTTAGCTTTGCCGCAATAGCACTAAGCTATTGTTAGATTTTTATTTTTCAGGAATTTGAATGCCCGGTGTAATAACGCAAAGCTTCTCATGATACATCAATCACCTTGTTAGATTTAAAAAAGCAGGGTTGAAAAATAAATGTAAAACCACAAAAATACTATGAATCTAAAAGGTGGGTGTGCATGTCAAATTCTAAGGCTTGTTCCAATCTGCATGGGATTGGCAAAGGTGAGTGCTCGATATACTTCATTTAAGTTAATGAAAAAACCTACATTCTTTTAAGACTTCTTAGTTTTTTGAAGACTATTCTTGATAAAAGGTCTTATATGCTTATATAGAAGATTGTCAAAAAAGTTTATGATACTGATTTTTGAGAAATCATTCCAACTCCATTCCTATGGTTTGCATTTCCTGAGCACTAGCAAAGGCCAAGTCTATGAGCGGGCAGTGGGCACTGAAATTTCCTTTCTTTCTTTGGCCTTACCTTATGCCGATGATGGATAGTCCTTTCCTCTTGTTGCTATTCAGCTAGAAATATATGCACTATGCACAGTGTGCAGTCAGTAACTGGAGTGATCGGGTGATGAGCACAATATAGCAAGAGTCGTACTCTCAGATCTTAGCAGATTGACTATGAATAGAAAGTGTAATCGTTTTCTCTGAAGATACAGATTGATTTCAATTTTCAGGTACTCAGATATCGATAGGTTGCTTGCTTGAAATTACTTCAAACAGATTCGGATTAGGATTGCTAGATTGTTTGGCTGCAGGTCAGCTGACCTGCAACCCATCAGGTTTCTGGATGTAGTTCAACATTCAGGTCCCAGAAGATTAGACAGACGTTATTGAAATTCCTTTTTAACAAGCATGACTTGTACTTCACCTCTCAAATGAGTCCCTCGTAGCTTGGCTTGCATGATAGGTAATATAGGACCTCTACTTCATGTCAGTCCTTCACCATTTTTGTCAGAACAACTATTGAATCCTTCTGCACTAAAATCATGTACGTGTGATCTATTAAAATTCTTCTTCCACAAACACAACTTTTACTTTGCACTTTATCTCTCAGGTGAGTCCTCTTACTTGCATGATATCGGATCTCTACTTCATGTCAGCCCTTCACCATTGTTGTCAGAACAAGTATCGACTCTTTCTGCACTAAAATCGTGTACGTGGGATCTATGGATCTGGAATTTGTACCATCAAATGCTAGTGATCAAAACATCTAACAAACACACCTCATATGAATTGAAATCTGGGAATTCACCCATGATGTTATCCCTTGCTTTTATAAAAAATGATGGGAAAACCCATGATCATACAAGAAGATTATAGTATTTTACCTTAGAACTATTTTAATGGGGCTTAGAGAGGTCGTCCAAGCATCATCCTATAAAGAATTACTCTTCTTTGTTCTTTCCTCTTCATGGAGCTTTCTTTATTTGACGTACCTTAAAGTTGTAGTTATGGAGTTATGCTATGCAACAAGTACATTGTTGACCAATCTCCTTTTATAGATACATTACTTTTTCTTGATCTTCAATAGGTTTCTTTTTGTCTGGGAACGTCATTATTCTTCTTTTAAATGTTACACAACACAAACTACCTAACAAACAATTGAAAGAAGCCATGGACTCTAATGTGATTTTTTTAGGATAACTTGAGTTGGATTTCGTGGAAAGTCTTCATAAATTTTGTTAAGTATACTGCTCCAGCCCAACGTCCATCAATTCAAGCTTAAATTGGCAAGAAATGTTCATTGTTCTGTCTGTTGGCAGGTTTTTTGGATAGGGCTAGCCTCTATAGTATTCAGACTTCTATGTACCATGGAAGGGCTCGGGCACAGGCCATTCTGCCTGGTTTGGATTTCCAAAAAAATTTAGGCTCGGGGCCCGGGGCCTAAATTTTTTTGGAAATCTGAATCGGGCAGAATGGTCTGTGCCAGAGTGCCTTCCATTGTGTAATGGGTACGTTAAACTTTTTCATGTGTACATTACGAAGCATAATAAGCAATTTGACTTTGATCGACCACTATGAACGTGCCACGTGGCCATCGTACAGGACGGGCATGTACATACATAAGAAAAGTGCAGAATCTGCGTTTGAGAAAAAGCACACATATTTTCTGTCTTTTAATCCATTTAAAAAATGGGCATAATATTCACAAAGTATCCATTATGTATTGAGAATGCTGATGTTTCCTATGACACTATACAGAGAGCAGATTTGCCAAGTATTTGAGACCGCGACTCACAAGTCCATTCGTGGCATAGTTGCATCTATTGCACATGAATGCAATTTTCATGTTGTTCGAGAGCAGAATCACATTTTGCTGGTGTTTGATTCACAGTCGTCTCATCGTCGGGTTGACCTTATTCTTTCGCACAAGGGGATAATTTGCACCCTTTGGGATGTTGTTGTTGTTGATCCTTCGCTGCCAGAACTCCTTTGTGGTGCTTCAACTACCCAAGGTGTTGCTGCTTCACATGCAACTGAAGATAAAGAGCGAGATTATTCACATCACACTCCTGGAGAAGAATTTATTTCTTTTGCCTTGGAAACTTATGGGTGCCTACATAAGAAATTCGATGATTTTCTATCAACTTGTGTAGGTTTCAGTGAAACTCCAAGGACCTCGTGCATCACCTTTATCTATCGTTATGTCCTATTATTTTCAACGAGTTTCTACCACTTTACAACCCATTCAAGCACTTGCAATACTTCAGCATGTTGTAGTTCTAGCATGTTGTAGTTGCAAGAATGGTTGCTTCACATCTTCTTGCACTACCTATACTTGCAACTATCTTAGCTAGTGATTTACATCAAGCAGTAGGCTTTCAATAGTTACTTTGATAGTTGATGTATGGTACCTCAATTCGTCTTATGGCCTTTATACTTTCTACATGCTCCGATGGGTTTTTCCATCTTTTATTAATGAAAACAGGAAGTTTCTTCTTCTTAAAATTGTGAGGGCCCCAAGACAATAAAAAAAAAATCCTTATTATTGAAAGATGAGAATTCCATCAATGTATAAAAAGATAAAAGTACATAGAAGGATACTATTTAAGCTAAAAAGCCTAATACAATATAAAACCCTAAATAATTACTCAAAACCTAGTGCTTGATATGAATCGCTGACTTAGTGTATCTAATAGGTAATGTAGGAAGCTTTGAAGCAGTCGCTCTTGCAAATTGAGCTTGTAGAAGAATTGAAAGCGCTTGTGAATGTTGCAATATGAAGCAATATTTTTCATCAAAATAAAGAGAAAGAATAGAGCCAAAAGAGATAGCAAGAAAAGCTCCAAGTTCATTATGGAAGGGTGTACTTCCTTACATGAAAGTAACATGAAAAATTCTCAAGTTCAATCTTTGTATTGTGGTGAACTTTTTCATTGTGCAAGTTACTACTTTATGAGGGATAGAAAAATAACTAATGGTTGTGGCAATCAAAGCAATAGTAGTAATGATATTAGTGATTGCACTGCCAAGGATGGTGATTTGATTTTCTTTGATGGGGACACATGCTTAGCCTTGGAGCTAACATGTCTAGCCATGCACTTTGTCTAGCTAACATGTCTAGCCATGCACTTTGTGTTGATTCTTTTGATTCTTTTGGTAGGACCAAAGATTTATTTGTGTCTTAAGAAAGGTGTATTTCAAGCACAAATGACAACACAAACAAGTAAAATGGTCTCTATGTATTAAAAAATGGTCAAGGTATGGATGATCATGGAGAAGAGTTCTATTTAGACTCTTGGTTTGATATTTTTTTAACTTAAGATGTCAAGCAAGGTGCGCTTTATGATGTTTTGGCTTAAATTCCATCTTTGCCATATTTGGAAAGGTTCATTAGGGATGACCTTTAATGTGGTTGCATGGAAGAGAGAATGGATTTGTGTTAGGTTTTTCATTGTGTCATGATACTAGAGAGGATGTATCTTTAGTATGTTATTATGGAAAAAAGGATTTATTGAGTTGTGAAAAAGTGAAAAAGACTAAAGAGGATGTATCTGCAGCATGTATTTGTGATAACAAGAGAGCTACTGGAGAGAATGTATATTTGGCATGTGGTTGTTGCAAAGAAAAAAGTAAGTTCATTAATCCAAAAATAAATTTGTGTCAGAAGTCTTCATCAAGGAGATTGTGAGGAGTAAAACCAACCCAATGGAAAAAAATCTACATGATGGTGATTATCTTTGCAACATGCTTTCAAACTTTTGTAGCACAAGAGGTAATCAATTCTTAAACTCAAGCATACTTCTAGATGAGGTATGTGGTAGATGAGAGAAAATATAGTACATTTTGTGAGATTGTGCATTTGTCTTACTTTGGTGAGGATATTGGATGTGCTAAGTATGTTATGGCCTTAGTTGGAAAGATATCACATGCTTCATATTTTGGAAAAAGGTTGAGTATAGAGTTTTTGAGTGACTTTGTTACTACTTGTAATTAGGTACACATTTTTCTAGAGAATTTATCTAGTAATGTGACAACGAAAAAATGTGTCCTTATAGTTTGTGATAGAAAAAGTAAGGGGCATATATGTGTATTTCCAAGAAGTATTAAAAAAAATCACTGGACTTTTTTATGGAGTGTTTGATCAAATCTATGTGCCTAAAGTCGAGTTAAATGCCAAGATAAGCTAGTTTTGGTAACTAGTCTTGATTCTAGCTAATTGTTTGGATGTAGATAAATTGAATGTACATTATCCATCACTTTTTGCATTGATTGGGATTATTTTGCTATAGATTTTAGTATGGTATCAGATCTTAATCAAAAGTGAGCTTTAGATTTAAATTTTTTCAATCTTCAATCCTGATTTTGAGTAGTATTGGTTTGTCCTTGCTACTACTTGATAATCTAGGAAAACTATTTTCAAATTTGGTCTGATTTTGATGAAAATAAATCAAAGAGGATATGATTTTATGAGGTATAGCTTCATAAACTGAGATTGAGTCACTTTCATTCAAGAAAACAAAATTAGAACGTCTTGGTGATTTGCATCTTGGAGTACAAGTCACCTAGGAGAGATTTTCTTCTAGAATTGAATGCCACCAATCTTTAGGAAAGGAATCATTTTTTTGAGAGCTTGATTAGGTCATTATTAGGCTTCTTGAGGTCCTGTAAGACACCTTTTAGGTTCAGTAGTTTTTGATGATTTTTTATCTTGGAATACAAAACTAGTCAAAATTGCATTCTTAGTAGGCACGAATATTGATAGATTTGAGATTGATTATGTCAAAGTGATTAAACTAAATTTAGAGAGATTGATTTGTGAGGAATTTGTGTGCTCTAAAGTGCATTTGTTTCAGTATAGGTTGATTCATCCTTCTTCTAAAGTTTGGATCAAGGAGGAGACTAGTCTTGATCAAATTTACGAAAAATTTGAGCTGGGTTTGGATCTAGTTTGGATTTAGAAGATTGATCAAGTTCAAGATCATCATAAATATTGTTGAGAAATCAAAGTGTGATTCTTCTCAGGTCCATAAGAGAGTGGAATAGCTAAGTTTGATCAAATCTTGTACAATCTATCTTGTGCTATTGAATCTAACCCCTTATTATAGAAGATGACATCAATGATTATCTTTTGGATTCTAATGATAGATTGAACTCTTTCAATTACTCAATTTGAAAGTTAAGAATGGAACCCATCTTTTGTTTTCAATATTTGATGGATATAGTGAATGGAGAGGAAGATGAGCCAATCCATCTACAAGAGGCAATCAAATATAAGAAGAGATGCAAGATTGTACTCCATTGTATTAAAATCAATGTTGCAAATGATTTTCTCAAGGAAGTAGGTGCATGCACATTGGCCCAAGAGGATTGGGAGACTCTTCAAATGATCTATGAGTCCAGGAACACCTCAAGATTGCTTTCCCTCAAGAATCAAGTTCTTCAATGCTTCCAAGGGAAGAGTGAGAGTGGACATCAATTTGTTTTGAGAGTAAATGATTTAAACAAGGAGCTTCCCTATATTGGTGACCCTATCAAAGAGACTGATCTTGTGCAAGTTGTTTTGAATGGCTTACGTAGTGATTTTGCTAGCCTTGTCTAAAGCTATGCTATAATGAGAAAATTGCCTACCGTTTGAAGACCTTCAAAGTGTGTCGATGGTCGAGAAGAGTAGGAAGGCTCATATCAAAGAAGGATGGAGAGGCTCTCCATCAATGATGGTTATGACAAAGCCTTATTTTTCAAAAACAAAGGCAAATCAAAGAGTAAGGAAGGAGCTTTCAAAAAGGAGCAAGAAAAGTAAGGAGATCATCAAGGGTCTACATCATCATCAAGCCAAGTTAAGCCCAAGAAGGAAAAATCCAAGGTAAAATGCTACTATTGTAACAAGATGGGGCACTATGTCTCGGAATGCTTCAAGAGAAAGAAAGCACAAAGTCAAGCCAACATTGGACAAGAGGAGGAAGAGAGTTCTCATGAGGACTAACTCATGATGTCAACTTTTTAATAATCAAATGTCAAAGTGAAGATCCTTGGTGGATTGATAGTGGGGCTAGCTCCCAGATGTTGGATAAAATGAGTATTTTCCTAGCTCACACCTTATGTAAGATCTATAAAGTACATCTATACAACAAATGATCATGAATTTAAGATAGAAGGTGTAAGATCTATTTTCTTATGCTTATGATATTTCAAGAAGACTAAGAGAGATGGCGTTCTCTTCATTTGTAGCATCAATAAGAATTTGCTTAGTGCTAGCCAACTTTTAGATCATGATTTTATTATGTAATTCTCTACTAATGTATGCAACATCAAAAAAAATGGAAAAATCATAGCAAGCAGAACAAGGTTTGGGGGGTCATTTAAGCTTGAGGCTTTTGTTGATCCAAACCAATTTGTGATGGTAGCCAAGGAAAGCAAAATGACCACATTTGATTTGTGGCACAAGAGGCTTGTACAGATCAACACAAAGTCTATGGAAGCCATGTGAAAGGAGGTACTGTTTTCGGTCTAGAAGAAGACTTAGATCCCGAAGTATAACTGGAATCCGATTGAGTCTCACCTTTGTATTTGTCTTTCAACCAACTCATATGGACTTGCTTATTAGTTCCTCTTATAGGAAATTAGAATTCCCAGTTTTTCCAATGAGTAATCACATCGCTTCATATAACCATGGTCGACCCAACTGTATCAGATAAGTAGGAATCGCTACTTGTTTCATTACCACAAAATTTAGCAAAAACAATTCCCCTTCAATCTTTACTTCAACATTGTTGAGTAGTCCCACTGGCTTCCTTCTTGTTTGATCAACTAACCTTAAGAACTTATTAGTAGGTGTAATGTGAGTCAATCCAGGCTCATGGGCAGTCTCCTCCGTGATGATATTCACTCCAGATCCCGAATCAACTGGTACATTTGAAATAATACATCCTTTAATCTATAATTTGATCTCTAGGGCTCCTCGATCATCCATTTCAACCTTTTAATGTTGACTACTGGTAGTCTTGGTTTTATCCTTCGTCTGTGAAGAAACGAAATGTTTCTAATGCCAAAGCTTTGCTAGCTTTCAATCCTGAATTTTTGACAAAAGACGACAAGACATGACACGACACGACACGACAAAACACAAAATTAGTCGTGCTCCTGACCAAGAAGATGAGTCAAGTACCAAGGGGTACAAATATTTGATTAGATATCATGACATCAGCAGAAGTATTCTAGATCATGGCTAATCTGCCACTCTTGTAATTCGTGATTAGTTGTAGATGTTTAATTTTCTCTAATCTAGAAGTTACACGATGCGACTATATACTTTTTGTTTGATGCATAATGCTGTAATGCTAGTAAGCAAGACAAGAAGTCAGAAGACGAAAAATATAGAATACATGTCCGCCTGTGTGCGAGACAATTTTGTAGAGAATTTGTAGATCCACAAGTCCGCTAGTAAGCGAGACATGATTCATGAGAGAACTGTATTTCTCTGACGCCAACACACTACGTGGATCTGTCATGCAGTGCTTAAAGAATCAAGAAAATCAATAGATGATATTGTAGCTATTGTGCACATTATTAATCTGTATGATTGTATGATCTTGAATGTAAATTTGTCTGTTACTATTCGTGTGTTTGATTCACTTGCTTTATTCAATTCCGCACTTTGGTTTGATATTGTTGAATGCTATATTAATTTGTTAATGTAGATCAATTGTGTCTGACTACTCTCTGAAGGATTGTAGGAACGATATAGCCGGCAGTGACCAGCAATCATATCTGAATTCCTGATGAACTGATCTTGTTCGCGAATCCTTTCGCTTCATGTTTTGCCTCATTTCGATTCGCGATCACTTGGCTATAAAGGGTAAATCAATCTCAGAGCTCACCTAAGTTTCATTTCGGTTTGTCTTGTTTCGTTTTGTCTCATCTCGTCTCGTCTCGTTACAGAGCCTGATTGATCTATTCGCAAATGCTTGTGCTTCATTTTGTTTCGTGTTGTTTCGCGATCTATATGCTTCTAGCATGAATCAATGTCAGAGCTCATTTAAGATTCGCTTTGATTCGCTTCGCTTCGCTTCATTTTCATCTAGATTTCGTCTCGTTTCATTTCGTTGTGTTGTAGAGCCTGATTGATCTAACACAAATTATTCTCAAATAGAAATAATTTGACTTTTGCAAATCATTTTGAGATTTTCTTTTATCAGTTTGTCACCAGAGTTTTAACTAGAATTTGTATTTTTTGAGTGTTTTTTGCATCAGTGGTATCTGAACCTATAGCTGACTTAATTTTGGCATTTTAAGTCCATCTGGCATGTCGGCGAAGGTTTCTGAGTAGAGAAGGTGCTCGGCGAAGGTTCTCAAAATGGCATATTGCTGATCATTCGCCTAACTCAAAACAATTAGTTATTGATGAAAAGAACGTTCGCCCAACTCAGTTGGGTATATCTGAGGAAATCTTGCTTCTAAAAACTCGGCGAACATTTCTAACACACTTTGTGCAAAAAATGACCAAAAAAGTAATTTCCCAAGTCATTTTCCCATAAAGATCTGACTACTTTCTGAGTTGATGACAATTTTTACTTTTGCTCATCAATCTTTCCTCATTTTTCTTGTGTTTTTTTTTCATACTGTCTTTTCAAAAAGAAGTTAACAATTAGGTAGTCAAAACAAGAAATTGAAAAAAAAATAAAAATAAAAAGTCATTTGGATCAGGCTTGCTGAATTGGCGGCGCAGGCTGCCAAAACTTGCGTAATCGGTTGCCATTCATGGGAGTATTAAAACGTTTTCCGTCCAAGTGTTCAAGAATTACTGCTCCACAGTTCTGGATTTTCTTCACTCTATACGGGCCTTCACCGGTAAATTTCAATTTCTCCTTGATTAGCTTGGTTTTATACATCAATGCTAGATCTCCTTCTTTCAGATCCTTTTTGTGTAACCGACGATCGTGCCATGCCTTACGACAAGCTTTCTCTACTGCTAATGCATGAACTGCGATCAATCTTGTTTCACACAATTTGTGCAATGCTTCATGATATAGTTGTAGAGACTTATCATCATTTAACTGCTCTATTGCTGCTATGCGTAAAGATGGTATTAAAATGTGGTGGCAATTCCAAAATAACCTTGATTTTAGAATAATTTGTGGCAATGCCATGTCTTGATATCACATGTCCAAGAACAACTATGTGAGAAACCCATATCTAGTATTTTTTTGGATTTAGGAAAATTTGATACTTGCGACATCGTTCAAGTACTTTCTCCTATCTGTGCTATGGACTCCAAGGTCATCCAAGTAAATTTCAAAGAATTTATATAGATAATCATTAAAAGTAATTGCATTACTCTTTGGAACGAACTTGGTGCACTACAGAGTCCAAACGACATTACTTTGTAAGCGTAGGTGCCTCATTCTGTTGCAAAAGCTGTTTTGTGGCGATCTACATGTGCAATCTTGACCTGGTTGTAACCACTAAATCCATCCAAAAAACTATAGGCTTTTGCTCCAGCAAGGAGGTCCAAAATGCTTTCGGTAAAAGGTAATAGAAAGTGATCCTTTCACATCCTTTGCTCAAGGCCTTGAGATTCACACAAATTCTCAATTTCTCATCCTTCTTAGGAACAATGACAATAGGTGAAACCAATTCGGTATGTTCGATCTCATAAATGAAATCGACATCAAGCAATCTCCGAAGCTCTTTCTTTATCAGATCCGCAACATTAGGATTACAATGATAGAGCTTTGTAACCTTTATAACTGATGTTGGAGTACCCTTGAGATCTTTATAAGTCCATGCAAAGCAATCTTGATACTTAATAAGTGACATTCAGAGTGCTTGAAACTATTCAGGATTAAGTTGTGATCCAACTTGTACAATCTTTTCTGGTTCTCCTGGTTCAGCAAGATTCATAGGTTGTGTCCTAGCTGGGCCATCGTAAACATCTTTCAATTCTGGCACTTGTTCTTCGGATTCATGATGTGCTTTGGGTAACATGATAACCACATCATCCAGTGTATAGCGTTTAAAATGTTCGGCCATATCATGCTGGACTCCATCTGCTTGTTCTTTGTCAAAAGGATATGTCTTGGATCTTCGCTTAGCCTTTTTAGCAGGAATTGATCGTGGAAGTAATGACTTCTGAGAAGATAAACTCTTTTTTGAAGGTGAAGACTTCCTAGATGGTGATATCTTGCTAGAACTTTGACTTGCATAATCATCCTTGACTTTTCCTTTGCCTTTATCCAGTAAGGGTAGCACATTCTTTGAATCAATCTTTTGAGGAGGATTTTTCCATTTCATGACCATATTATAATGTTGCTTGGCTTGTTTCTTCGTTGTTGAACTTGTGATCCTGTCTTCCTTCAATATAACTACTTTTGGCGGTTTTATTGTTGGTTCATCAGGAATATCACACACTCCAAATCTGGTCAGATCCATATGATTTAGAATCTGCTCATCAGTAAGTTCTACATTGTCATCATAAGTCAAGGCATGACTCACAAGAATGAGTTCATCTTCAATCGGATCTAGTAAAGGCTCGGTTGATATCCAAACTACATTTAGCACATTCAATGGAAAAGTGATCGGTGTATCCAAGGTTTGGTCCAATAATAAAATCTTGCTCAAATTTGATTGATTATCTTGTTGACACATATAACCTGTTGTATAGTCAATCACTGCAAGAGCTTAATTCTAGTTGACAGTATTGGTTTGAGAGTCGTAATGAACTCCCAAATTTTTTTCAGGTGTTGAAATTTCCAGAATTCACACGTGTGGGGAATGTCCACAAGAGTGACTGATCTTAATTAAGCTTTGTGATTGGCACTATAACCTGACTCTAGATTGATCAACAAAATCTAGTTCAGAAGAAATGGCTAATCCACAATCTAGCATGCTAAGCAACTGAATATGATAGCAATGAATCAATAATTAGCAAAAGTACAAGATATCAGTGTATAAGCATTAGCTTCAACACGAGTTAGAGAGAGAAAGATAGAGAGATAACAAGCAAAATAGTTTAGACCCAAAATGGCATGAGATAGCTACAAAACTTTGGTTCTTCATTACTTTGTGACTGAGAATGATATGTACATATATAGGAGAGCCAAAGTTCGTGGTACTCCTTGCATTCAATGCACATCCTACACCTATTCAAGTGCAAACAACTATTAACTTGACACCTAACTGCTAGCATGCACAGGTTGCACCTAACTTCTACCTAGTTTCTCCAAATGGCAATTTCTCAACTAGCCATGTACAAATCTACATGCATGTGTCCATTAGAGTGATTGCATGCTTCGCATGTCACTATGGAAACTTAGGACATTATGCATTTATTGTGGCTCGAGTTTCTACAAGGTCATAATTGACCAATTCCATGTGAATCTCTATATGCATGTCAAACTAGACATTGTCAACATTATTGCATATCATACTAGACCAACTAGACTTTATGCATGTCACTGGAATTTGATCTACCTAACCCAAACTTGTCCTATTCTACAAGGATATGTGCTCAATTCACATACCTTGGATATGTACAAGATATTTACATGGGTAGGATCCCCCAAACATTAACAACAGATGATAGATATGTTTTACAATTTTTAACACTCCTCCTTAAAATATATCTATCTGATGTTGGTGAAGATCCTTTGAGTTTGGATTCTTTGCTTTGCATTTGAAGTGAAGATGAACAAAGAATCCATCATAGCAAAAGAATCTTTGGAGCAACTCATCTGAGTTGTTGCTCCACTATCAATATACCATGATACATCATTAAAAGGTAAAGAAGAAAAACTAGACATCAGAAGAGATGCCTCTCCACAACTTGCATGTGAGTCTTCTATAATACAACTAGTTTGAACTTCTTGTGTCTTCTTCTTGAAGTTAGAAGGATGAGCTGACTCATCTTCTACTCCACCATAGTCTTTGTTCTTTGCTTTTTTCTTGGTGAAGGCACAAGAGTACTGGTTCTTACTCCTCTTTCTTGACTTGATCTCAGCTTCATGAAGGTTCTTCAGAGTCTCCCAAGTCTCCTTGGCTGAGGTGCATGAACTAATCTCTCTCAACATCTCATCAGAGATGTTCAATTTGATGATATGTAGAGCAATTCTTGCTCTCTTCTTGAATCTCTGAGCCTCATCAAAAGCTGCAGGTTCAATTTCAGTTCCAGTTACAATATCCATTACACCATAGAGAATCAACAAGGATTCTATCCTATCCTTCCAAACTGATTAGTTAAAGGTGTATACTCTTTCACTAGCTTGAAAGAGACAATCTCCTATAGATGCCATGAATGTGAAGACTCTTGTAATTGAACTGCAATATGTTTGAGCTTGTTCCTATCTGACTTAGAGTTGCTGCTCTCTTTCAATATAGGTATTTTCAAAAATGTACTACCTTCCTATGTGAAACACATGCAACTGTATTTGAGACAGATCTCAAATATTCCACAAGTCAAGCTAACTAGATCAGATACACAAAGTGGATTGAGACACTTTGGTTAGTTTGAATCCTACTTTTGGCACATGTGAAATGCAACAAAAGAAAACACTATTGACACTCAGAAGGCTCAAAGGGTGTTCAATTACTTCAAACTCAGTCTTGATCTTTACTTTCTTGTGTAGGATGCTCAAAATTATGAATTCAAAACAAAGTAAAAATTGATTCAAATCAAAATGTTGTCACTCGGATTTTGGACCTATCCTGATCCTCTTTAAGAGCTTATAACTCTTGCTAGACACTTTAGATTGATTTGGTTTTGATTTCTATGGAAAGTACAGATCATAAGCTTTCCATCAAGCTATAACACTGCTATCTTTGGATCTATCAACAAGGAAAACAAAGGGACTGAAAATCTCTTATTTTCACACGTGCGGAATTCCAGAATTCCATACTACCTCAATTCAGGTCTAAAAATTCAGTTCAAGTCCGATTTGATCCAAATACACTTCAGAGAAAAGTTAGAAAAAGTGCAGAACTACTTTTTTGCTTGATGTAGCTCTCAGTTTCTTGTACAATCAAAGTTGTTAGCATGCAAAGCTTAATGTGGCTCTGATACCATGTTGAAATTTCCAGAATTCACACGTGGAGAATGTCCACAAGAGTGACTGATCTTAATTAAGCTTTGTGATTGGCACTATAACCTGATTCTAGATTGATCAACAAAATCTAGTTTAGAAGAAATGGCTTATCCACAATCTAGCATGCTAAGCAACTGAATATGATAGCAATGAATCAATAATTAGCAAAAGTACAAGATATCAATGTATGAGCATTAGTTTCAACACAAGTTAGAGAGAGAAAGATAGAGAGATAACAAGCAAAATAGTTTAGACCCAAAATGGCATGAGATAGCTACAAAACTTTGGTTCTTCATTACTTTGTGAATGAGAATGACATATATATATATAGGAGAGCCAAAATTCGTGGTACTCCTTGCATTCAATGCACATCCTACACCTATTCAAGTGCAAACAACTATTAACTTGACACCTAACTACTAGCATGCACAAGTTGCACCTAACTTCTACCTAGTTTCTCCAAATGCAATTTCTCAACTAGCCATGTACAAATCTACATGCATGTGTCCATAAGAGTGATTGAATGCTTTGCATGTCACTATGGAACTTAGGACATTATGCATTTATTGTGGCTCGAGTTTCTACAAGGTCATAATTGACCAATTCCATGTGAATCTCTATATGCATGTCAAACTAGACATTGTCAACATTATTGCATATCATACTAGACCAACTAGACTTTATGCATGTCACTGGAATTTGCTCTACCTAACCCAAACTTGCCCTATTTTACAAGGATATGTGCTCAATTCACATACCTTGGATATGTACAAAATATTTACATGGGTAGGATCCCCCAAACATTAATAACAGATGATAGATATGTTTTACAATTTTTAACAACTGGTCGGTCACAAGTATGATCCATTGTTGATGAATCATCATCCTCTTTTTGAACGACTGGTTAGGAAGTCTAAAGACTTGTATTTGTAGAATTTGCAAAACTCACCAGTTAGAGCAAGATTAACACCTGAAGCGTTTAATGATTTTCTAAACGCTACTACAACATTTGTAGATTAATTTGAGGATAGATCCGTTGAAACACCAAGTTCTACAGATTCACCCACATCAGATTCGTCTGATTCTACTTCCGAACCAAGTTCTGAATCAAAATTTTCTTCTTCAGGACCATTGTCTGAGCATAGTTTAGAATCGGATCCTCCAGTTCATCTAGTTCACCACCATCTGTTAATGTGGCTAATCCAGCGCCACCCACATCTACAAAAATCAGATATCATTTCTTTAAGGGATCATCATCTGATGATGCGGATAGTTATTTGTCACAGTTTGAATCCATTACCATAGCAAACAAAGAGCAGACGGATGAGGACAAAGTTAGAATTTTGTCAGGTCTTCTGTGGAAGCAGGCTAGGATTTGGTACAGTCAATTAGTATTGGAAAATACTTGGAACGCTTTAAAAGTAGCATTCCTTAAACAGTTTAGAAGGGATATTCCACTAGATTGTTGGCTCGGCTTAACTCTGTTGAGAAAAAGCCAAAAGAATCACTTAGGAAATATACTCGTAGGGTTAAGAATTTAATAGGAAAGTTAGGATCCCAGTATCCAGTTCCTATGCAAAATGAATGGTTCTTGGGTGGCTTGCCTAAGATAATAGATCTTTATTGTCGACAGGGTTTGATGACTTCCTTGGAAGATGTCATCGCCTCTGCCAAAAATTACGAAACTTCTTGAATTTCTCGTAAACGGAGAAATGAAAGAAAAAGTAGTAAAAAACACAAATTTAAACAAACAGAAGAATCTAAAACATCTACTGAGTCTGAATCAGAATTTGATTCAGTGGATGTGGAATAATCTTTTGAGTATTCATCTTATTCTTCTTCATCAGAAGAAGAATCTTCTTACAGGAAATCCAAGAATAGGAACTCAGAAAGAAAGAAAAGAATGGAGAAATCCAAAAAGATGGATCCATTAAGGAAAAGTGTTGAGTTGCTAACAAAAGAAATGAGTGATTTAAAAGTCCAAATATCTGATGTTAAAGCAAGCGAAAGAAAGTGAAGTCTAACGCCAATGTTTGGTGTACCGCTTGTGGGAAGGAAGGCCATTCTAAAACCAATTGTCCCAGTTTACAAACTAACTATTTAGAAGAGGAACTATTCCTCTGTCCGATTAATAATCATGAGGAGGTAGATTATACTACAACTCCTACTAACCAAAAAACCAATATACCGAAACAGCGTACTGGTCAACAGTACACTATTTTGCGAAGGGACGGAACACGAGATTCCACTCCACTAACCAGAGTAAGGGGTTCGTGCTACAATTGCAGAGCCCCGGTTCACTATTCGCCTGATTGCCCTGAACCTAGGAGATCAGCAGGATATGTGCCGCTCTGCGCTAACTGTAAAGGAGAAGGGCATGTCACTGCTGAATGTCCTCAGCCACAACAGCCACGGTCTAAACCAAGGTTTGTAAACTCGCCTAGGGAAGACGACCCTCGGTCATCTAAGACTAACACTAACATGATAGTTCAGAGAATAGAAGTAGAGTCTGAATTATTAGATCAAGACCATCAATGGCCAGATTCAGAGGAAAAGATAAATAAAGTAACTACAAGAAGTAGTAAAGCTTCTTTAACTCTTAAAGATAAGAAGAAAACTAAGACAAACATTGTGAAAACCACGAAAAACGCGACAGAAAAAGCGAAGGTCGCAGAACAATTAGTAAAAATTCCTAGTAATAAAGAATTAGACCTTGATAAGTCTAATGGAAAATATTATGATGTTGATATTAGTTCAGAAGCTAAGAAGCTTTTAGACAAAGAAACTAGACAAGTTAAAAAAGTGACATTTTCAGATCCAGTTATAAGTAGCGAGATACCCAGAGATCTGTCGCCACTTAGAAACTGTTCTTATAATATTGTAGAAGACCTTGTTTCCAGAATGCCCAACATAACTTTTAAACAGTTATTAGACAATAACCAATATTATAAGAAAGAAATTAAGCAATTTTTGCAAAATAAAAAGAGAAGAAAAGCAAAGTTACCAGTAGTCAGCATAGGATTAGTTAATTACGGTGACGAAGGCCAACCAAAGATTCAGGTAGTAATTAATGGCTGCATCTTAGATAGTGTACCCATAGATTTCGGATCTAGTGTAAATATAATGACTGAAAACACAGCATATGAATTAGGCATTCATCATAGAATAGCACCCACCTTAAGACATTTAAGACTAGCCGATGCAACTAGAAGATCACCAATAGGAGAATTGTCTCAGGTTACAGTTTATATTGGAGACCATAAGTTTCTTATGGATTTTATAATATTAAAAACTACGAGACAATCATCATATAGAGTGTTATTAGGACGACCATGGCTCTATCAGGCCGTTGTTATAACCCACTGGAAGAAGAAGGAGATTACCTTCAGAGACCAGATGGAGAATTTCCATAAAAGTCATAAAAGAATTTCCATATCATGGAAAAAAGATGAAGGTGAGATACCTACATCTTCCTCGAGCTATACTTCGGAGGAAGAAGGGCTTCAGTCAGTAGGGACTGAGGAAGGGAAAAGATTTGTCACACTAAGTATACCTGCATACAGTAATAGAGTAGAATACGTAGATAGAGGAGATTGTGGAGTTCCAGAGATTAGTGCAATCATAGGAGATCAGATTATAGATAGAATACTGATAGACTCAAGATCTAGTATCAATATAGTAATGAAAACAATGGTTAAAGAATTAGGATTAGAAAACCAGATACAGCCTATCACTTATCATGAAATCCATTTAACAAACGCAACTAAATGTATATCAATAGGCGAGCTAAAAGTTATTAACATAATTATAGAGAGAGAGAGACATTTGTTATGAATTTCCTTGTCATAAATCCAGTAGATACGCCACCTTATTCAATATTATTTGGAAGACCATGGTTATATCAAGCAGATGCTATTATAAATTGGTCTACCAAACAGATATTTTTTCCAGGTATTGTCACAGCTAGTCCAATAGAGGGTCATCTATGGGGTGAGGAGTTAGCTAGACCTGCTGAATCATGGATCAATTTCATAGAATGCTATGAGATTGATGAGGACAACATCCGAGTCAAAAGAAGTTCTATGTGGAACTAGAGCAAGCCTGACCGAAGGGATGGTAGATAAAACAGATTATGTAGAAATAGAAATTAATAAAGGTAAGACTTTGAATCTATATAATCACCAATCGGACCAAGAACTTGAAGAGTATATATTGCTTCTTCAAAAATACCAAAACATATTTGCTTGGTTGATGGATGATTTAATAGGAACACCAGTTAAATGGGGCAAACATAGAATAGATCTTATTCAAGGAACAATACCTATTAGGTAGCGCCAATATAGATTGAATCCAAAGTACTCCTTATTAGTAAAAGACGAATTAGATAGATGTCTTAGAGTGTGTATTATATATCCTATTCTAAGCAGCGAGTGGGTGTCACCAATAGTTATAGTACCTAATAAGAAGACGGGCAAGATTAGAGTTTGCCAAGATTTTAGAAAACTAAATGCTGCTACAGCAGAGGATTATCATCCTCTGCCATATACAGATACCATTCTTGACCAGGTAGCTGGTCATGAACGTTATAGCTTTTTAGATGGATTCTCAGGCTATAACCAAGTTTTTATAAAAGGAGAAGATGATCCAAACTTTCCAGTTGCAATATCTGCAACTGTAGATGATTGCTTATGAAAAATTGAAGGAAGAGTTGGAAGAGGCCAAATTTCAATCGGGCCAAATGTAGATTTCTGACGCGGAAGAACCAGCACAATGCCAAGATCAGGAGACGCAGACAGATGAGCCAGCTCAGGTTATGTCAGAAAAGTCCATCTAAATGGATAACATCTGCAGGCAAGTCCAGAAGGATCAGGAGACACAGACCGAATCCAAGGAGGCTGCGAAGGTACAAACTGCTGAAGACCAACCTGAGACGTTAAGTATTATTCCATATCAAGCTCAGGCATCACCAAGTGGAGCGGTTGTAAAGAAGAACAAGATAGTATACTCACTACTAAGGTCATAATTTCAGACATTTCATCAGGAACTGACATTCTTTCTTTCACCCTTTTGTAGTCCAGAACTCCAATGGAGAAAGGATTACCTTTTTTTACCTAAACTTTTTGGTTACACAAAAGAACAATGGGAAAACCCTTGGACTTTTTCTAACATAAATACTCTTTGGGCCAAACTAACTGTGCATAAAAAAGGAATCCTAGCCATTGCCATTGTTCAGAATAAGTTCAATGTGCAAACTAACTACGTCCATGTGGTCACAGGATCCTTGTATATATACATTTTAGAATACCTAAAAACATTTGAAAATAATATTTTTCTAGCTCTGGATGAGTATTTGAATAAGTTAGAATCAATTAACATTTTTGATGTGAAGAAAATTGTTTCTAACTTTAAATTAGTTTCTTCCCGAGTTTCTCATCAGTTACTATTCCCTGATCTGTGGAAAATTTACACAGATTGGGAAGCTAACTATTCTCGTTCTTTGGAAGAAGTAAAAACAAATAATATACTTTGCTCCACTAATCCAATAACCAGATCATATTACACTTACATCCATGTAAATATTGCTTCCCTTATTTCGTATGCCCTTCTGTTTGTTCAACAACTGTACATTAAAGCAAAATTTCTCGAATATACATATGCTACCCTTTCACTAATTGTCCCTTCTGCCGAGATGTCTGAAATCCTGACTGAGGATAGTTGGTACACGCACCTTCTTAATAATACATTAATTGATAACCCTCTCGCACCAATGGGCAATCAAGGAATGGGGGGTTATCCGAACTTGTCATTTCAAGAACACTATAATCAGAAGAACAATTATTTCCTAGCAACAAAAGGAATGACATTGGAGCAAGTAAATGAAGAGAACGAAGCTCAAGCCAAGGCTATTTTTCACAGCAAGCCAGCCAGCCGAAAGCGATAGAGAAGGATGTAAATCAGTTGTTTGCGAGCTGCTGCACAGCTGAGGAAGGGGATATGTGGAGTCTCATGATCTCACATTATCCAAGCTTTGTCATATATTGTAAAACATTTTCAATTTTTATATATGTAAATGTGCTATAGTGCCTAATTGCACCTTGTAATTCATATCTAGAATAGAAGTTGCGACATTCTATAAGAGATGCAGTAGCAGTTCAGAACCGACATTTTTACTGTTCCTAAACGACATTGAGGCTAAAGAACGTTCCTATAAGGACAACACTATGTGCTATTGTACTGACGCATTTCTACGCAGAGCTGAGTATCAATAGAGAGTGAAGAGCAAGTTTCTATAGCTTGAGCATTCTTTCCCTCTGCTATCTTTCACATAATTACTTCTTATCATTTGTGCAAATACACTGTATGATATGTGATTGATTGTGATATTGTTTAGTTTGCGTCACACACATTTCGCACGTCTTACTGAATTTTAGTTACTCTAACATGGATTTTCAGACGACACCAGAACAATTCTGACTAATGGGTGCAGGGAATTAGCCAAAGCTGTTAATCATAACTGTTAGTAGAACTTCCTTCAATTCTGAATGAGCTATGTATTCAGATAATGAGATTGTTTGATGTTTTGTTTTGTTTGCTTCCTGTGATAAGGACTAATACTCTGTGTTTGATTAAGAAGAATCTTTAGCCAATGTGATTATGCTTGATGAATCTATTTGCTAGTTGCTATTTGTTCTAACTGTTTACCTGATGTCTGAAGAGCCTAAAAGATAAAGTAATCTTTACAATTGCAGACCTTGACCAAATCGTTTCACCATTGGTGTTTCTGGATGACAAATTACAAAATATCTTTGAATAACCAATTATGTCACTGTAGTAATCATTGTGAATTTTATATTTTCTAGTATATTTACCATCATACATATAGTTACCATGCAAAAGATGAGATTATTCTCTCTCTTGGGGAACGATCAAACCCTTTATACTACGTAATTCATCGATTTTGTGAAAATCTATAACGACTAGGCCACCACAACCAACTATTCATAGAAATGCTATTGATAATTCTACACATGCATACACTGTCTCATACCTTGTCTAAACTCCATTTAGTGTGTTCAGGACCTCATAAGGATAGTAGCTACTTTCGGGTCACGTCCAGTATGATGTGGCATAACTAACAGCTTGTTTCACTGGAGTACCGTGTATATAAGACTAGGGGTTCTTATCGGGTCATGCCTTTCAGATATAACAATGTTTGCAAATACTGAATGATATCGCCATATATAGAATTTTCAATATTTATCAGCATCAATTCTTCGTCAGGTAGATTATCCGATATTGGATCCCTGGGTTCGGTTGTTTCCAATCTTGACAAATAATCTGCATTTGCATGGTGTTTGCTAGGTCGGATTTCCACTATATATGATAGTAGAAGAATCCATCGAGCTATTCGACCTGATAAGTTTGGTTTGTTAACCAGATATTTTATTGCATAGTGGTTGACATGAAATGTAGATGCATAACTTAATAAATAATGTTGAAATTTTTTTATTGAATAAATCATTCCCAAAGTCTCTCTTTAGTAGCAGAGTGATTTTGTGATGTAGATAATTGCCTACCTACATAATATATAGGATAATCTTTCTTTTCATTAGTTTTCTGACTCAGAATGCTTCCAATTGCAAAGGAAGAAGTGTCCACATAGACATGGAATTTCTTGGTTCAATCGGGGGGTCATAAGATTGGAGCAGTCTTCAACTTATACTTCAGTCCTTCAAAAGACTTTTGACGATCTGTACTCCATTCATATGTAATATGTTTCTTTAGTAACTTATTCCAAGGGGCTGCTATCATAGCATAATCTCGTACAAACCTTTGATAATAGCCCAAATGGCCAAGAAAACCTCTTAACTCCCTTAGATTGGTCGAGGGTAAGAGTGCATCAATTACTTTGACCTTGTCTTGATCAACTTCAATACCTCGTTCCGATATTTGCCGGCCCAACAAAATGCCTTCAGTCATCCCAAAATAGCTTTTCTCAGGATGTAAGGATATAGATGTTTCCTTGCATCTTTGTAATGTTTGTTGGAGCTTTTCCAAATGTCCTTTATGCAAACTAAAAATACATAAATCATATATATATATTTCAAAAAATTTCCTCAAAAAGTCTTGGAATATTACTTTCATCATTCTTTGAAATGTAACAGGTGCGTTGCAAATCCAAATGGCATTCTATTGTACGCATAGGTACCCCAATCTGTTGTAAAGATCATTTTACATCAATCTTCAAGTCTGATTTGAACTTGATAGTAACCAAAAAAATTGTCCAAAAACTATATCTTTCATAACCAGCAACTTTATCCAATATAATATCTGTAAAGGGTAAAGGATGATAATCCTTCTTTGTTGCTGCATTTAATTTTTTGAATTCTTGACAAACTCGGATTTTACCAGTTTTCTTCTTTGGAACCACCACAATGGGGGATACCCATTCAGTACTTAGAACTGGATAAATTATTCTGGCTTCAAGAGACTTATCTAATTCTTCTTTCACCATGAGGGAATATTTAGGGTTCAATCTGTGCTACCTTTGTCTAATTGGTAGAACGTCTGTCTTTAAATCAATTCGGTGCACTCCAAATTCACTAGGAATACTTTTTAAAATTTTTAAATCCCAGACAAAAACATCAATAAATTTCTTTAATAACTTATAATATAAATTTCCATCATATTTGGATATGTGAATTGAAATATTCACTTCTTTTTCCTGCTCAAGAGGTATTCTTTGAACTTCGTCTATGTCGATCATTCCCATAGTAGGGTTTATCTCGCTTTTCCCATGTACTTCCCTATTCTGGGACTCACTTGGCTCGAGCTTCTTCTTCTTCTAATTCATAACATTCTAGATATCGAATATCTATATAATCATATGTTTCTATTTCCAAGCTAGAAGAAGACTCAGATCCTGAAGTATAAGTGGAATACAATTGAGTTTCACTTTTGTATATGTCTTTCAACCAACTCATATGGACTTGCTTATTAGTTCCTCTTATAGGAAATTAGAATTCCCGCTTTTTCCAAAGAGTAATCACATCGCTTCATATAACCATGGTCGACCGAACAATATTGGATAAGTAGGAATTGCTGCCTGTTTCATTACCACAAAATTTAGCAGAAACAATTCCCCTTCAATCTTTACTTCAACATTGTTGAGTAGTCCCACTGGCTTCCTTCTTGTTTGATCAACTAACCTGAAGAACTTATTAGTAGGTGTCATGTGAGTCAATCCAGGCTCATGGGTGTTCTCCTCTGTGATGATATTCACTCCAGATCCCGAATCAACTGGTACATATGAAATAATACATCCTTTAATCTATAATTTGATCTCTGGGGCTCCTCGGTCATCCATTTCAACCTTATTAATGTTGACTGTGTGTAGTCTTGGTTTTATCCTTCGTCTTCTCAGATAGAAGACATTGTCTTCTAAAAGCTGTTTAAATGTTATGCTTGGCCTCAAATTGCCAAGATCTTCAATGATATCATAACTCGATCTTAAGGACAAAGATTTTTCGATCCTTGGTCTTGTTGAAACCGTAGCTTCCAAAGGTTCTTCAAAAGTAACCTTTTTCTTCGATTTATTTAACTCCTTATTTACATTCCTTTGCGTACTTGCCAAATTGTTGGTCCGAATTGGGTTTTAACTCGTGAGAATTTAAGGCGATTCTGTTATAGGTCAAATTTTATCTTGTCATTTCTGTTTGGTTTGCTTCTATTGCTTATTTTTTATACTTTAAAATCAATATCACTTGGCCAATTTGTTTCTTCGTCTGAAAGTTCGACCTGCTAAACCACTTCATATTTGGTTTCACTATCCTTAGTGACTTCAGGTTTGACATACTTTACCAATAACTTTTTAACTGGTGGCTTAGGACACTCCGAAGTTACATGTCCTTCAGCTTTGTAATTTCCACACAAGGGTACATATCCAATCTGCTTCTTTGGTTTAGGACATTCATTAGAATAATGTCCAGGTGCTCCACAATTAAAACGTAGGTATTTGTTTTGTCCTTTGGACACCATTCTTCTGCTAGTTGGGTATATACTTCTGTACTAGAATAAATTTCTTCACAGGAGGTTTTTATGAAGAAGAGACTAGTGTAGCAGTATCATCCAGTAGGTATGGTCACTCTATGTAAATTTGAGATTAGAGTGATTAAGCATCTACGACTAATCAAGGAATTACAAGAGTGGCAGATTAGCCATGATCTAAAAGGTATCTGCTGACGTCATATCATCAGATCAGATATCTGTACTTCTGGGTACTTGCATGATCTTGTTGGTACTCTTTGGAGTTTGCAAGCAGGAGAAGGTTTTGTTTTCCTCGTTGGCTTCGCTTTGGTCGTTTGCCTTCTCTCATACTGGACCGCAAAAGATTCTCGTTCGTGAATCTTTCGTGTTTGTGAATCGTTTGTCTTCGTTTGCTTTGACTTTCGTGTTCGCGAACCATTCGTCTTCGTCTACTTTGACTTTCGTGTTCGCAAAACTTTTTGTGCTTCATGTCTCCAGATCTTCGAGTTTGCGAATGTCTTTGTCGGGATGAGGGCTGAAAGCTAGCAAGGCTTTGTAATTGGAAATGTTTTGTTTGTTCAGCTCCCTCTCAAAGCATGATAGCTTTACGATCCCGAGACTGCTCCTTTGTCTCTCAAAGAGTCCTTTGTCAAGGGCTTTAGTGAAGATGTCAGCAACCATGTCTCTCATTCAGATGAAGGTGGTCTACAACATCTTATTCTCAATTAGATCCCTGATCAAGTGGTACTTGATCGCAATGTGCTTTGTTCTGGAATGGAACACGGGATATCTCATCAAGTGTATTGCAGAGGTGTTGTCCATCTACAAGACCAGGGGCTCATTCCTTGTTTCACCCAATTCGTCCAGGAACTGCCTTAGCCAGATTATTTTGTTGGCCATCTTTGCTGCTACAACATATTCTGCTTCGCAGGATGATTGGGCTACAGTGGTCTATTTCTTGCTCACACAGAGAACTACTGCTCCTGATGCGATGATGCATCCTCCCGAGACGCTTTTACAGTCGTCCTTGAGAGATGCCCAACTAGCGTCGTTGTAGGAAAGTATCCTGAAACCTGCACCACGACAATAACACAAGTCATAGTCCCTCGTTAATTGAAGATATTGCCAAATTTGTTTTGCAATCTTCAATGTGTCGAGCCTGGATTCGTATAGAATTGGCTCATCCTGAATACTGCATAAGCAATATCAAGACGTATATTGTCAGCAAGGTATATCAGTGATCCTATCAGCTTCTTATAAGGTGTAAGTTGCATCCTCTCTTTTTCTCAGTCTTTGGACAGTCATCATTCGTCAGCACCATCCTTGCGAGCATTAGAGTGTTCGCTCCTTTGCAGTTCAACATCCCAAAGTCCTCTAGGATCTTCTGGGTGTATCTGGACTAGTGAAGATATAACTTACCTCCCTTGTAGTCCCTTTCAATTTGCAAGCCTAGGTAACACCTGGCTTCTCCCAGATCCACGATCTCGAAATGTTTCGAGATGTCTGCCTTTACTTCAGCAATTAGCTGCTCACTCCTACAAAGTATGAGAGTGTCGTCCACATACACAGCCACAATGATGATCTGCCCATCTGTAACTCTGACATATACATTGGAATTAGCCAACAGAGGCTTGAATCCTAATGATTTCAGGGATTGATCTTTCTTCTTGTACCATTGTAGGACTGATTATTTAAGACCATAGATGCTTCTATGCATTCTGCATGCATAGTCAGGAAGTGAATTCGAGACATATCCTGGGGGTTGATCCATGTAGACCTCTTCTTCTAATTCGCCATGCAAGAAGGTTGTCTTCTCGTCCACAATGTGGATCCTGAGGTCATAAGCTGCTGCATATGCAAATAACAGACGTAAGGGACAAATGTTTGACGACAGGAGAGAAGGTTTCAGAGTAGTCAATACCATATCTCTGAGAAAAACCTTTCGCTACCAGTCTTGCCTTGTATTTCGTCACATTTCCGTCTGGTCCATATTTGAGCTTGAAGACCCATTTGCATTTGACAGTCTTGCGCTTATGTGGTATTGGCTCCAACATCCATACCTGGTTCTTCCTCATGGACTCCATCTCTTCGTTCATGGCTTGGATCCATCTGTCCTTTTCTGGACCTTCAATCGCCTCCTCAAAAGTTTGTGGTTCGCCATTGAACCCGCAGAACTCTTCTGATGTGGAAGCTGAGCTGTCTGGCACATATCTTGCTGGCGCTCTTCGTGGTCTAGTCAACCTTCTGGGAGATCCTCTTGGAACAGTTATGCCTTTTCCCTTCTCTGCTCTGCTCAGTCCGGAACCATCTTGGTTTACAGGAACTGCGGCAGCAAGTTGCCCCTCGAATCTTTTTTTGTCAGATTCGTCGCTCGAATGGGAGACGACTCAAAAATCTTCATTTTTGTGTTCATCCTCTGCTCCCTCTGTCATTGGCGGCAGGTCATAATACATAGCTGACAGGATCGTCATTGTCCATTGTCTTGCTCTCATCGAATTTGACATATCTCATTTCACAGTGTTCATGTCTGGCATGTAGACTCTATAGTATGACGAATTGTTGTCATAATCTACTAGAGACCCCTGCTCGGCTTTCTCATCAAGCTTCTTTCGAAGCTTATCAAGAATATGTGCATAAGCTGCATAGCCAAAGATTCTAACATGAGACAAGTTGGGCTTTCTACCCCACCATAGATCATGTGGTGTCGTGTGAGGAATACCAGACTTGCCTGTTCTGTTCTGGATGTATGCGGCTGTAGCTACTACTTTAAGCCCACAGTGCCCTTGGAGCTTTCGAGTAGGCCATCATGCATCTGGTTTCTTCCATTAGGGTCCTGTTCTTTCGTTCAACAACACCATTGTGCTGCGGTGTGTAGCTTGCAGTTCTTCCGTGAATATGCCTCGATCATTGCAGAATTCAGTGAAGCGATTCGAGATGTATTTGCCACCTTGATCTGTTCTGATCTGCTTCACTTTGCTGCATGTGCATCTTTCTGCCCAATTCACATATCAAGTCCTTTAGATTTATTCTAAATGAAATACACTCTGGCAAATTTGCTAAAATCATCAATGAAGGTTATGTAATACTTTGAACCTCCTACTGAGATCATGTTGAATGGTCTGCAGATGTCAGAGTGCACTAGCTCCATTGCAGACAAGGACCTACTGATAGCTTTGAGCATGTCATTGCTATGGTAGAGAATTATGAGACTTATTAGTGAGAAGTCGAAGGTCGAAGAAAGAGCTTATCAAAAAAAAAAGCATATATATTCTTTAGATGACCAAGAATCGGATTTTGAATCAGAAACTAGTTCATCATTGAGTTCTAGTTCGAATTCAGATAGTTTGAGGGAAGATGAATCTCCAAGGAGAACTTCAAAACGCCATAAGACATGATTAAAAGATCGAAAAAGAATGGAAGATCCAAAGAAGAGTGATCGAAAATAGTAGAACTTATGGAAGAAGGAAGCATCCAAACTTGAAAGGAAATTTGAGGATTTAAAAGTTCATATTCCTCAACCAAAGAATAAGAGAAAATCTTCTAATACAGTAGGAAAGTCGAATGTATGGTGTACAAAGTGCAATAAGGAAAGTCACAATTATTCGGAATGTAAAGCTAAAATGCAGGTTTCTTATATAGAAGAGAGTAATAAGGAAATTTTGACAATGAAGTGGTTTATTTAATGGAGGTAGATCCTAGTGAGACTACATATGAAGTACAGGCTTCTAATTCAAAAAAATCTTCAAAAGATTCATACCACGTTGAATGTTCTGGTTTTATAGTCTGATTATGACGTTGCATTTAGAAAAGCTCTAATGTAATCACCTGTGTACAGATATATATATATATATATATATATATATATATATATATATATATATATATATATATATTGACAAGAACCAGAATATGAACGATCTGGTTCATCAAAGTATATTGGTCTGCCGCTTTATAGTATCCCAACATTTATATTATTAACGATTTTGTTTATAACACACGCGGTTTGTGTATATGCAGTTCAGTTGTATTTCTTTATTACAGAATCCTTTTGGTATAACAATTTTATCCACGATTGTGTACAGAAAAAGATTTACTATTGCTACATTTTTTAATGCGGATTTTGATTTTGTTCTTATTGCAACATGCTTGTTTCATGGCCATGCATAATTTGCAATTGCTCTTACAATATCTTGGTAACAATTCTCATGTTGCCTGGTCCATTGAAAGTCTCCTTCTTGTTTTAGAAAAATTTCCAAGATCATAATTTCTTGTTCAAGTAGGGGAATAAATCTCCTAAAGTAGCCAACATGTCCAAGGAATAGTCTAAGCGAATCTCTGTCTTGAATGCTTCTAAGAAAATTCCCTCTAGACTTATTGAATCATACTTGAACCACAAAATAATAATTCCCATGGGCTAATATCTCATTCTCCCCAACAACGGCGCCAAAATTCGGCTTATGTCGTGACTCACCGAATTACGTTTTAAGGTATTAAATGCAGTATATACGATGTCATTTCCCAAAACGACAAAATTAATGACATTATACTCATGGAAATTGTCATTTTGCATACAAGATAAATAAATGGTTATCAAAGGATATTTAGTTTAGGTAGCCACTACAGTCTTTTCAATATTAAACGATGATCTCTCAAATTCTGACAGATTATTGATATTGGTTCTCTCCCATACATTGCCACGCATGACCATAGTTGGATTGAGCAACTAAATAGTCAGCTACACATGCCAGATTAACCACAAGTTCTAAGATTATACTTCCTCCAGTTCTGACTTAGTAGCTAAGCGACCTGCAAAATGACTTGGGGAATCAAACATCCCCTCTCATCCTACTTCTCATAATCTGACCGAAAGCACAATTATATTTTTATGAATCAATCAAATATATGCTTCAATATGGTTTGGATTTGAACTGTCTCAATATGCCATCAATCAATCTTGACCAAACATTCATCATTTAATTGAAAAAATAGAGCTTACATATTCTATGCAGATCTAGAAACATAGCGAGAAGCAAACACATTCAACCACTTACAGAGCAAATATCCACAAACCACTCATACACATAAGCACCAAAGTATTTGCTTACAAAACAATCCTTATTAAAATCATGAGTACATCGGCTCTTTATAGACTTGTGATTGTGAATAACCGTTTAACTACTGTAACTACTATTCTCGGATTCGGATAATTTTCCGACCTTGGATTGGATCGGATCGGGTCTAAAAATTTTGATCCAGTGGAAATCGATGCTTAGTAAAAATTCGATCCTTAGTAAAAATCCTATCCAGTCTGAAATCTGACCCAGATTGGTTTTACACTTAAACTTTCAAAATATAAAACTGTACATTACTTCAGAAAATCAATTATATAAAAAAGAGGCTATTATGCCAGTAGAGTTTTTCATTCATTTTCTACACGTCACTTTAGCATATGCCACTGACTTGTGTGACGATAGTACTTATCAACACCGAGTTCAAAATTGACTCTTTACATTGACGAAATTGTGTGAAACACGTCTTATCTCTTATCATGCACAGTTAGTTTATAAATGATGACAGAAGGCTTGGCATGATCGTCATGTTAGAACTAAGGATATCCATGATGGTGATAAAGTTTTACTTTATACATCTTCCAAGGTCCATCCCAGGAAATTAAAATTCCATAGCCAAGGCCCTAATGTTGTCAAAAAAAATTTCACCAATGGTGCAGTCTAATTAGAAACCCTAGAAGGCATATCCCTTGACACATTAGTCAATGGTAGCCGACTGCGGAGGTAGAATGAGGATAATTTTTCAGTAAGTCATGTGTAGCAATATCTCTCTATGATATTTTACTTCATACTTTTCTGTTTTTTTTCCTTCTATAAATATTTTTTTCTTTTTCACAATTGTTGAAAACCCATTGGTTTTACACTTATTTAAAACAATCAAAATAAGTTTGCATCCGATAGTTTGCATCCGACAGATTCAATCCGCCAACCTCCACACTCATTTGCGTCCGACGAGCTCATTTGCATCCAATGAAATTTGCATCCAACGCCAGACCTAAAAATTGTTTTTGGTATAAATACCCCAGCCACCAAGTTCATTCTTACTTCGCACAATTTTTGGACGAGTTCATGTCTATCTAGCAAATTTCTGATGATCATCCTGTGTTTTGCTTCGATTCAACTGCTCTTTATTGCATGTTGACTGCATTTTGTCCTTCTTTTGTTTGATTCATCCTCCATCCCCTACTCGCACAAACTTTCATCTCTTCACTCTTATAACATTTTTTACTTTCATTTCCATTTTCCCAATCTAGCATCATGGTGTTAACATCAACGTCTATGGTTTTTTGTTTTTTTTTTTCTATCCGACGACTTCGTTCTATTGCATTGGTCAGTTTTTTGAGTTTCCATTTGACATCTGTTTCTCATTTGTTTTTGCGTCCGCCGACTTACTTTTTGCGTTTTCATCCACCAATGGTTTAGTTACTTTTTTTTTACATTTCCAGCCGCCTAGTGTTCATCCGCCACCATATCCAACGAGTTTGCATCCACAATTTTCCATCCGCCAATTTGCATTCGACAGTGCATCCTCCATTGCATCCATCACTGTCCTCGACAATTTGCATCCGCCAGTTTCCATCCGACGCCACTCCAAAGAACTTCCATATAACTAAAAATTTTCTCAAAACATGGCCAATTTGGATTTAGAACATAGTGAAAAGATTTCTGATATGCCTAAGACAGTCAAACTCGTTCTATGTGAAGATGACATGATGAATCAGTGGGTTGACCAACATGTTGATCTTGCAATCTTGTGTGTAGAATGCTTATTTTATGTCATTTTTGGATCCACGCACATGAAATACAATAGCTTACTATTTTTGTATAGAAAAAAACTTCATCATATCTTATGTTTGATGTTTGATCAGGTTCTAAGTGAGCTTGCATCTCTTTCATTGAATAGATGTTGATTTTTTCACATTGGCAGGATTGGTAGAGTTGATCCATTTCTAACCAAAGATTAAGTTATGGATTTGGATCTTAAATAATCTAAAATTATTCACATGGTATTAGAACTTATGTTGCAGTTTATGAGAGAATCAAGCACATCTATCAAGGATTTGGAAAAGATATCAATGCTAGAGCATGCTAGATTGACTTCTACTCAAAAGTCGAGTTTCTTGTGAAAGATTTCAACTAGTTTAGTCAAATTTGCTACATTTATTTATTTGGCAATTGAGGCCAATTTCATATTAGAATTAGAATTTGGCTTTTCAAAGTTATATTAGTCTAAAAGCATTTGAATAAACAATTTTGGAAAGTGTGGGAAAGTGTGTTACACGAGTTTTTGGTAGATTCAATTTGAGTGGTAGAGACATTGAATCTAGTCACAATAATAGTAGGATTTTTCATTATGGAGGGAAACCAAAGTTTGAAATTAGGTTTGGACCTGTTATAAAAGGATGTAACTTGTATGAAGAGAAGATGTTTCTCTCTCTCTTATCTCATTTCATGCTTATACATAGTTCTCTTTGGGTCATCTATCCATTGGTGCACTATATTGGTGATATCTTGCAATTTTGTGTGTAGAATGCTCATTAAATGCTATATCCGGATCCACACATGTGAAATACAGTGGCTTACTATTTCTGTATAGACCAAATTTATTTCATGTTTTGATTGATGTTTGATGAAGATCTATTAGAGTTTGCATCTCATTCATAAAGTAGATGTTGATTTTTCTACATTGACAAGGTTGGTGATTTGTTGTCTTTCTAAGCAAAGATCAAAGGGATGTTTTGAAGGATGGATTGGATGTTCAAACTAGATGCTTGTGTTATTGCTAACCAAGTTGGATGTGTTGCAAGAGAGCAAATATCTATTCAAGAGGTTTGGCATAAAAGGATGGGACACCTCAACTTCGAGTCATTGGAGGTAATGGCTAAGAAGCAAGTAGTGATTGGTCTTCCAAGTTCCTTAAGTAGCATCAATCATGTTTGTGAGTCTTGTGCTTTGTCAAAGTCACATAGACTACCTTATACTATATCTACATCTAGATCTACAAAGCCTTTTCAAATTGTACATTCAGATGTTCATGGAATTACTACAATTAGCAATAGTGGAGCTAAGATGTATGTAACTTTCATTGATGATATTAGTAGATTTTGTTAGATCTATCTACTAAAGAGCAAGGATGAAGTGTATGATGTCTTTGTAAGTTCAAGAATTCAAGGGAGAACTAATTTTCCACAAATATCAAGTGCTTAAGAAGTGACAATGGTGGAGAGTACATATTTACCAAGTTTAAGCCTTCTTGTCATGAGCATGGGATCAAGAGGGAGTATACAACACCAAGGACCCACAACAAAATGGAGTGTCCGAGAGGTCTTATCTCACTCCATGCTTATACATGAGTTCTCTTGGGTTCATCTATCCATTGGTGCACTATATTGGTGATATCTTGCAATCTTGTGTGTAGAATGCTTATTTTATGTCATTTTCGGATCCACATGTGTGAAATACAATAGATTTCCATTTTTGTATGGATAAAAACTTCATCATATCTTATGTTTGACCAGGTTCTTAGTGAGTTTGCAACTCTTTCATTGAGTAGATATTGATTTTTTCACATTGGTAAACAAAAATTCAAGTGATTCTTTTTTTAAGTCTTCTTGTTTGCTAACCAATGATGGAGATATTGATCCATGGTGGATTGATAGTGGAGCAAGCTTTCATATGACATGTTGCAAAGAGTAATTTACTTCTTTGGTGCCTTATGTAGGAGAGAAGGAGGTCATCAACATGGCCAATGGTGGTAAGGTTGTTATCAAGGGCATTGGTACTATTCCTATTTTTCTCTCATCTACAAATAGGAATGTAAGCTTGAAAAATGTTTTGTTCATACCTTCCATTACTAAGAATGTGCTTAGTGTGTGTCAAATGGTTGAAAAAGGGCTCAAAGTGGAATCTGTTGGTGATTGGACTCCTCATTGCTCAAGGCAAGAGACAAGGTGAGCTCTACAATCTTGATGGATTTGTTGGTTCTAACCGTGGTGGTTGATGGCAAATAAGCAATTTGTTGAGCTTTCTTCAATGTCAAAGTCACAAAGGTTGTCTTATTCTAGATCTAGCTCGAGATCTAAGATGCCTGCCATTGGTTGATTACTCACATTTATTGTTTGGTTGCTATAATTTTCCAGAGAATTCAAATTTGGGAGCATGGAGGAATCTCGCATTTACATTCTATTTGGTTCTTCATGTTCTAGTTCCATCTTGATGTGTAAAATTGATGTAAGAAATAGTGAAGCATCCAATATGGATACTATTCTCTATGTCAATTATGGAAGTTACTATAAAAACTTGGAAAGGAGGTCTATACTTAGGATGGAGATCATTCTTAAGATGGATCAACATAGTGTGGTCAAATCTATGCTAAAACTACTTGGAGAGGGAGTGTGAAAAATTGTCAACTAGTTTGGTTCTTTTGTTTGGTATTTTTGGAGTCCAAAATGAAATATCAAGTTAGAGATAGTTTCATATTTGTCAATAAAGGCCTAAATAGTGGTTTTAATATTTCTGGCAAGTAAGTAATTGGATGGGGTTGTGTTTGGACCCATTCTAATTGGCTAATTTTGGTACATTGCATTTGGACTAGTTATTCTAGGTTTTTTGGTTAAGTACCTGGAAGTTGCCATTTTAGGGCATACTTAGGAACAGTGGCCAAGTGTTATTTTGACAGCTATAAATATCAGTACCAACATGGAGAAAATTTTATTTTATTCCCATTTTATATGGAAAATTAGTCTCTTGAGTTTCTATGTCCATCTCATGTGCTTATCTCTTGATATTTTGGTTTTCTATGTGTAGAATGTTGATTTTATGGTTGATATAGGTTCCAAATGTGTGAAGGAGATCCTGATACTATTGTTGTATGGACAGGGACAGTACCATATTGTATTTTCAATTTCATGATCAGATCTTAGTGATTTATGCAATTCTAGCATGTTAATCTTGATGAATTCTATCTTGTGACTAAATCTAGAGGTGCATACCAAATTGGCCCAAGATCTTAGATCCATTAGTTGTGTTTTGGATCTATAATTTTCACAAGCTCTAGCTATCTCCTCAAAAAATGTTCAAGATCTCTCTGAAGTCAATCCTGTGGGTTATGGAAAAAAAGATGAAGGTAGACACTGTCGAATTGACTCCTGGCTGCTATTGACAATCAACAAGAACGATCTCAAGAATGAGGAGAGATGAAAATGCCAAATAGAATCACAGCTCATGCATTAAGGACCACCAAAAGTAATTGCATACTCAAACAAATTATGTAATTTGAGTATAGTCATCGAAGAGGATTAATAGTATATGAAACTACTATTGCTCAGTTCAAAAGTGAAGTTTTGATTCAGAATTTGGTTTGATAGCGTAGAAAGATGATGTTCGATCCTTAGGCGTCAGAGACAATCGTGGTCTTTTAAAACTATAAGGAGTCAAAGACATCCATGATTTGAGCAGACTAAGTGAACGAACTGAGACAATTAATTAGGAGAATGCTATCAATTGCAACATACACATATTCAGGTTAAAAACAGATGGTAGAAGGTGTTGTTGATATTACACTGAATGCTTGTCACAAGAGCATTTGTTCAATATGGTGTCAATTTTTAGAGAAAAAGGACAAATATTGATTTTACTATCAATCATTAAGAGTTATTGATTGCTTAATCCAAAGATCTATCAAGTTCTAGATGTTAGATCTTGATCTAGATGCTTTACACTATGATTTAAGCAAGAGCAATGGATCAAATGATCAAACACATGGATGGGTGGCCTCACACGTGTGGAGGACAGTACCTGTACAGCCTGTTTACAGAGAGTAAAGTACATTAACTTACAAATGCATTCTATTCATCAAAACTCAAGACAAATGTGGAAATCTCAACAGAACTAGAATTTGCCAATCTCACATCAACTTCGCATTGATTTGGTTGATCCCTTTATAGATCAAGTACATCCACGAGCTGTGTACTGTCCAGCAAGCCTTCACACATGTGAAGAGTGCCTAGACATCCAAATCCACCAATGGGAGCCATATGTGCTCATTTCCCAAAGTTGACTATTCTCTTTGGCTAGAAAACAAAAAGCTAGTCTTCCACATTTATAGGAATATTCCTTATAAAATAAGATCTAATGGAATCTTCCTATCTTATCTTCTAGAAACTTATCCACATGTGTGAATGGTATCGTGACATGTGTGAGTAATAACTCATTCACATGGAAGTCCAATCTATTTACACAAAGTTTGACCAATTTGACCATTTTCAAGATTCTACTCAAAGGTCAATTTCACACTAGTGTAGATCAAGCTAAAATCAATATAACTTTATAAAAATGGCTTATGTACATTCTTTCACAAATGGGAATAGACTCCACATGTGTGAGATCCTATCAAGCTCAAATAACTTGAGATCTACAAGAAGGTACATCAAGTTGGAAATGATATTTTAACACTCCTCCTCACTTTTAACTTGGCAAGTCTAATGTACATATATCTACAACTCCAAGAGCATCTCTTAGCTTGAAAAATGAATCTTTAGCCAAAGGTTTGGTTAAGATATCAGTTATGCACTCGGACGAAGGCACATGATGAAGTTAAAGTACCTCCTTGGATTGCACCTTCTCCCTCACAAAGTGATGAGCTATCTCAATATGCTTTGTTCTAGCATGGAAGATCAGATTGGTAGCAATTTTTTGAGAAGCTTGATTGTCACAATAGATGCAAGGGACCTCCTCGGCCTTTAGCACTTGAAGCTCCACCAAAAGTCTTCTTAGCCATAGGAGTTCTTTGGTTGTTGAAGTCAATGGCTTGTATTCGGCTTCACAAGAGGAAAGAGAAATTGTATCTTGCTTTTTGGAAGCCAAGATATCACTCCTCCACAAAGAAAAGTGACAAATGCACTTATGAATCTTCTATCCATCTTATCTCCTGCAAAATCTGAATCCGAAAATGCTCTCAAGTACAAGTTAGATCCTTGATAGAGAATGCCAAAAAATCTAGTAGAAGAGACATATCTAAGCACTCTATTGGCACTTTTCCAATGATGCATTAAGGGACCTTGCATATATTGACTTAACTTGCTTACACTATAGTACAAATCTGGTCTAGTGTTTGTCAAATAGATTAAGGAGCCTATTAACTTCCTAACGAGTGTGATGTTCTCAAAGGATGCTTCATCATAGTCACTAGTAACTTTACAAGCTTGCTCCATAGGGGTTTCAACCCCTTTACAATATTTCATGCCAAACCTTTCAAGAATGGAAGTAGCATACACTGATTGACTTATAAAAGTAAAATCACTACCTCTAGTAACTTCTATTCCAAGTATGAACTTAAGAAGTGCTAGATCTACCATCTTGAATTCACTAGACAAGTAAACTTTAACATTTCTTATGCCTTCACCATCATTTCCTGTCAATATGATATCATCAACATAAAGTACTAAAATGATGATCTTTCCATCATTACATTTGATGTACAAAGAAGGCTCATAAGAGTTAATTGCAAAGCCAAGAGAGTAGAAAAAACATGCAACCTAGAGTACCAAGGTCTAGGTGCTTGCTTCAAGCCATATAGGCTCAAACCTTGTCCTCCTCACCATCCTTGACGAAGCCCTCGGATTGCAAGTTTGATTATCTATCAAGGCATCAAACTCTACTTGCATTGCATCTCTCCAAACTTGTGATCTACTTGCATCTTTATAACATGATGGCTCTTCAAGCATTGTGGTTAGAAAAGAGTAAGAGGTAGAAGGAGATGTTCTTCCCTTTGCTTCCCTTTCTCAAAGTATGTGAGCCTTGAAGGCTCGGCCTTGCTCCTTGTGGATCTTCTCGGCTCCTTTGGCACTTGATCTTCCAAAAGATCATTTTCAAGAGGCTCCTCCTTAGCTGTTGCAAGATATTTATCACCTAAGAGATTAGATGAATTTGGAGACAACTTGTGACTTTGAGATTCATCAAACAAGACATCCTTGCTAGCTTTTACTTTCTTTGAAATAGGATCAAATATCCTATATCCTTTGCTATTTTCACTATTGCCTACAAATATTCCTTTGAAGGAAGTTGCATCTTCTTTCCTTCTTGTTTCCAAAGGAATGTGGACATAACATATACATCCAAACACTTTAAAATCTTTTACATTGGGCTTATTGCCAAACAAAGCTTGAAATGGTGAGATCCCACCAATAGCACTAGAAGCCTATTACATAAGTAATTAGCACAAGCTATGGCCTCCCCCAAAAAATTGATGGGTAGAGATGCATCAAGTCTTAAAGACTTTTCACATTCACAAAGACTCCTATTTTTTCTCTCGGCCACCCCATTTTGTTGGGGGGTGTAAGGACAAGTGAGTTCTCTCCTAATGCCATTGATCTCACAAAAGTCTCTCATCTTGTTGGAGATATAATCTCCTCCATTATCACATCTTAGAACTTCAATGCAAGAACTAAGTTGCTTTTCCATTAGAGACTTAAACTTTACAAAAGCTTCATATACAAGGCTTTTCTTAGGCAATAATTCAATCCAAGTGTATCTAGTACAATCATCTATAAAAGTCACATACATCAAAGCTCTTCCGTTACTTTCATGAGAAAAAGTATGTACACTCGAATGTATAAGATCTACAGGTGAGGTAGATCTTGTTAAAGATCTCTTGTAGGAAGTCTTGTGTGACTTTGCAAGTCCACATGCCTCACACACTTTTCCACACTTCTTGAAAGCTTTTGGTAGGTCGAGAGCTAGCTCCTTTGATGCCATGGATTCCATTGATTGAAGATTAGGATGGCCCAACCTTTTGTGCCAAAGATCCACTTGAGTCAACTCCTCCCTAACCATATTCACACTTTCAATAGCCACATTAGCATCCAACTTGAAAAGCCTTCCTTGCTTAATGCCACTAGCTATGCACTTATCATTTTTCAAGATGGAATACACTCCATTCTTGAAATGTAGATGGAATACACTCCATTCTTGAAATGTACATCTAGTCCATTGTCCATTAATTTACCAACACTAAGCAAGTTATATGTAATGGATGGAACATACAAAACATTATCAAGATCTATCCTTTTAGATGATCCTAAGCATAATGGAATAGATCCTACGCCATCTACCTTGCATTCTTGATCACTAGCACTGTAGATTGTTTTCTTAGAATCATTACAAGAAAGTAGATAAGAAAAATAATGCTTGTTGAATGACATGTGAGAACTAGCCCCACTATCAATCCACCATGTCTCTTGGCTTGATGTTGGTGTAGATGCTACCATCAAGGATGTGTTGAAGCCATCCTCTTCCTCCTCCCCTTGTGCAGGATTGCCTTGATCTTCATTCCCTTGTGCATTCTTCTTCTTATAGCATTCGAAAGCAAAGTGTCCTTTCTTCCCACAAAAGAAACACTTCAACTTTGCTTTGTTCTTTTGCTTCCCTTTGGAGGTAGATCCTCCATCCTTTGCCTCAGCCTCCTTGCCTTGGATCTTCTTGAAAGGATGAGTCTTCTTCTTGCCTTTAGATGTGAAGTTTGCTTTCTCATCACTATTATGTAGTGATAAGGACCCCATTCTTGTTTTGAGGTGTAGAATCCTACTCTCCTCAGCCACAAGAACATTATGCAATTTTTCGATCGATGGAAGTTGGTCTTGAATAGCAAAATATTGAACTAGATTAGAGAACTCATCTCCTAATCCATTCAAAATCACTTGTACTAGTTCATTATCTTGGATCTTCTCTCTTGTAGATTCCAATTCTTTGTTCAAGGATTTTATCCTTAGGACATACTCTTGTCCATTTTCTCCACTTCCCCTCATGCTTTGCAAGATCAATTTTCTTATCATAAGCACTCTTGAAGTGCTATTGGATTCATAAATATTCTTTAGTGGAATCCAAGCATCTTTTGATGTGGTACAAGAAGCCACCTCCTTCAAGAGGTCATTGCTTACATTTAACTTCAAGCAATGTAGGGCTAATCTAACCCTCTTCTTGTACTTTAGTTGTTCTTGGGGGATTGAGACTCTTCCTCAACTCCTAAGACAATATCAAAGAGATCATGAACCACTAGTGTGATTCCATTCTTGTGGAAGTTAGTTTCTCACTAGATTCTAGCATATATCCACCCATGGATGTCATTTTGAATGAAAGCCTATGAGATACACAAAGATCTCTTGATAAGGTGTGATCTAAGATAGATTTCTAGCTTTCAAAAAGCTTCTAATCTCGGCCCAATTAATCCTAGTTCAACTTGGATGATGGTATAATAGATCAACTACAAATATCCTAGCAATTCACTCCTCAAAAAAATTGATTCTAGTTCAATTTGGTTTGATATTTCACACACACTTAAGATCTGAACAAATCAGCCTTAAAGATCTGATCTAATGCTTTGAAATGAATTGCTTCAATGATTCAAATCACTATTTGATCATTAGCATTCAATAGATTGAACTAGATCAAGACAATGCATTAAAAACCTTGAATTTTGGACTAGTATGCACTTTATTGGATCAAAAACACTAATGGAAATTAATTTGAAGGTTGTTGTATGGTTTCACACGTGTGGACATTACTTCAGCAGCCCACAAATCGATCTTGACCAAAAACAATGATGTTACTTCTCTCCTTGAACTTGCCCTCTCAATTAGAGCTCAAAAACAACAAATTGTCACTGATTTCTCAAGTACTGTTAATCATTTAGATCACTCTTAGACTTGGCTCTGATACCATGTCAATTTTCAGAGAAAAAGGTAAATATTGATTGTACTTTCCATATGCATTTTCCTGATGTAGACTATTGATTGCTTAATCAAAAGATCTATCAAGTTCTAGATGCTAGATCTTGATCTAGATGCTTTACACTATGATTTAAGCAAGAGCAATGGATCAAATGATCAAACACATGGATGGGCAGCCTCACACATGTGGAGGACAGTACCTGTATGGCCTGTTTACAGAGAGTAAAGTACATTAACTTAAAAATGCATTTTATTCATCAAAACTCAAGACAAATGTGGAAATCTCAACAAAACTAGAATTTGCCAATCTCACATCAACATCTCATTGATTTGGTTGATCCCTTTATAGATCAAGTACATCATCCACAAGTTGTGTACTGTCCAGCAAGCCTTCACACGTGTGAAGAGTGCCTAGTCATCCAGATCCACCAATGGGAGCCATATGTGCTCATTTCTCAAAGTTGACTATTCTCTTTGACAAGAAAACAGAAAGCTAGTCTTCCACATTTATAGGAATATTCCCTATAAAATAGGATTTAATGGAATCCTCCTATCTTATCTTCTAGAAGCTTATCCACACGTGTGAATGGTATCTTGACATGTGTGAGTAATAACTTATTCACATGGAAGTCCAATCTATTTACACAAACTTTGACCAATTTAACCATTTTCAAGATTCTACTCTAAGGTCATTTCACACTAGTGTAGATCAAGCTAAAATCAATGTAACTTTATAAAAATGACTTATGTACATTCTTTCACACATGGGAACAGACTCCACACGTGTGAGATCCTATCAAGCTCAAATAACTTGAGATCTACAAGGTACATCAAGTTGGAAGTGATATTTTAACATACGGATCATGAACAACACAAGTGATTACATCCTGAATGCAGCGTAACATCTAATGCTCAATCTTCTGAACTCTAGTGAATGCAAGCTGGATGTATATATATACACAACATACTTGTAATTAAAAGAATTCCTTAACTAATCTATAATTACAAGACTAATTTAAATTAACCAGATATTGGTCGTGAATGTACTTAACAAATATTTGATGTACTATGACATCTATACAATCATGTATGTGTATGATGGTTAGATCAGTCGATCATCGAAGTAATCAAATGAGTCGATCGTCAAAGTAGTTGGATCAGTCGATCGTCAAAGTAGTCAGAGATGGCTGGGTCTTCGAGCTGCTTCAAATGCCATTTGAATGTAGATACAAACATGAATGGATACCCTTTACTCCAGAGATGAAGATTAGCCAGAAGGTCGAGATAAAACTCGTGTATTATACCAAACAGTACTCTGCACATAGAATGAGAGTAGTTTTGCAGGTGTTGTAGGCTATATTATGAAATACGACTAAATATACAGAATGGCAAAAAAGATAATTGTGATTCTTGCAGGTGTTAGATGAGCAGACAAAATGCCTAAGGAAGTTGCATTTGATCCTAGATCAATGATTAATTCAAGGATCAAGAATGTGCAAGAAGAATCTTGAATGAATTGAAACACCAAGGAGAAAACTGTGAGCTTAATCTCCAACAAGTCCAAATGACTTAGTGGAAAACTTTTGATTATATTCTAAACAACATTAATAAAATGATTTGTATTTCTATTTTTGACTATTTAAAAAATGAGACTTATCTTTGTTGTGAATGACAATTTTTTTTCTTTTAAAATAAATTAAATGATGTTGGACAATACCTAAGTTTAGAGTTTTAACTTTGACTTTTTACAATATTGTTTACAAATGTTAAAATTTTAATATATATTAAAAAATAAGCTTTCAAACAAATATTTAAATCTTTGAAAGAGTATGTTTTTAAAAAAAAATTAGTTAAATATATTTTGGAAATTTTAATTTTAAGCAATTATTATTTATTGCACCAAATTCCATGAATTTCATTTTTTTTAATTTTTATAATCTTAGTCGACAATTTTAGAACATTTGCAAAATGCAACATTTTAGAAATCATCAGTTAATTAAAAAATTTAAGATTTAAAATAATGTGAATTTTCAAAAACTCATAAAACATGTCTCTCTACAATTTTCTATTTCAAAAGATTTTGTCTTTTATACATTTTGAAATAAGAAACTCTAATATCCATGTCAGGATTATTTTAAATCCTATGTACTTGATGTGGACGTAACAAAAGTCTTTTGAAATATGAAAGAAATGTTGAGGAGGTTGTTTCATAGTCTGGAATCACCCCTAACAAGCTAGTTTTTTTGTAGAAAACTGACAAGTGACTTGGTATAATGAATCGAGTTTATCAAAATAGATGAATTAAGGCTAGTTCCACAATGATGTATTAGCCATTTGATGCTTTTTTAAGCTTGCAATTAGCAAACTACTATGAATGTAACTATCTTGGTGATGACGTCCAAGCTGATTGCATTCACAACCATCATGGTGGTGACATAAAGAAGTTGGTTACATTCACATCTATCATGGTCATGACATCACCAAGTCAATTACATTCACAATCCTCATGGTCATGACATCAACAAATTGGTTATATTAGTAACTACTACGGTAATGACATCAACAGGAGGTGGTAAGTGTTATGGTGATGAAGCATCTATTTCTCATTTGAGAACATGAAGTATGTAAAGAAATATTCTTTAATAGCATGTTTTTATTCTTTCTAAAACAATGAATATTGCTAATCAAGAAAGTAAAGTGTCTTTTTATCATAAAGTGGAGGCAAGGAAGGTCATGAATACAAGAAGCGTTAGTCTGTATGCCAGGTTGATCAATCACTGAATATGGTTTAGATGCAGCCGTATATGTCAGCCTCCTTACCTTTTTCAGACATATCTTTGAGATCCAAGTACATTTTGGAGGAAATTTTTTTCGTGGGTTCATTTTTGAGAAGTGATTTTCTCCCTCCACATCCCCCCCGACATGCGTGACCCCCTTCGTGTGTGTGCATGTGTGCGTGTGTGCGTGCGTGTGTGTGTGTGTGTGTGTGTGTGTGTGTGTGTGTGTGTGTGTGTGTGTGTGTGTGTGTGTGTGTGTGTGTGTGTGTGTGTGTGTGTGTGTGTGTGTGTGTGTGTGTGTGTGTGTGTGTGTGTGTGATCTCTGCAACAAAGGCTCTTGTCATTTTTTTTAACCTTTAAAAATGGACTTTCAAAATACATAATCTTATAATCAATCATACGCATTAGGTTGTCATTTGCATTAGGATTGCATCTTTTTAACATTAGATTTTCATTTGTAGTATACAATAATGTGTTCCATGTGACGTCAGGTGAATGGTTACGAGCCTAAATTTATGATTATTTGGAAAGTAGCTACAAGTTAATTGTAGCAAGCATGCTACTACAGGCTATATTATGACATAGTCAATAACTCACAATAACAACAAGTGTACTACAAAGCTTGTTGCCTTTAGGAACCTAGTCCAATTTCAATTAGTGGGTGTAGTAGGTACGAAAGGGAGAATTGAATTTGACTCATCCTCAAGTTGTTTGCATTTATTTTGACTCATCCTCAAGTTGTTTGCATTAAAAGAAAAACTTATTCTAGCCTTTTCATTCATGTGCACAAGGTTTTAGTTACACCTAATATATTTTCTTTGTGTAATCATCATATGGTTTTTTGAATCTTAAAAAATTTAGATTGTCATTATAGGGTTTATAGACTTGGTAGCTTTAAATGGAAGTAATCAACATATGGTTTTGGGTTAAATTAATACTTTTTTACCTTTTGACGAAATAGGTAGGTCTAGTTTGAATTTGGTTTTTTTTTGTGAAGTCTAGTAAATTAAATTTATTGTGCATAAGCCAAGTTGATAGGAACGGAAACTACACATGTCCTTGGCTAGCTATTTAGTTACATGACTTCAATGGAAAATAACTCGTTCTAGGATGTGGCACCATGCTATTGGCCTAGGGCTACATAACGTATAAGCCATTTCCATCTATCATAGCAAACCGTGGAAGCTGAAAGCTTATCTTTGTAAGGTAGTCTCAATTTTGTACTTTCAGTTTGCTAGACTAAGGTCATACAATTTTTGATTTACATCAATCTTTTGATATATACTTGCATTGTTCCTCCTTCCTTCCATTGTACTCCCCCACAATAAACCCCCCACCCCGATCCAAGGCTTTTAATCTGAAGAGATGATCTTTCTTTTCGAATGAAGAGGGATTTATGATTGGTACTATTCTTAGCAACCCAAACTAGCTACAATTAGTGGACATGATTTTGGAGAGGCAGGCCAATCTAAACTGTCCCTTATGCTGCATGTTTCTTTTTCATGTGTATTTAAATCTTTGTTTGATGTCCTCAACATATGGTTTTTTATTTGTGATAAATTTAGTTGATATGGTTCTCATATAGTTTTTAGTTGAAGTAATAGATCTAGTACAAGTAATCAACATATGTTTCTAGTAATTGATGAAATAGGATTTTAGCTTTTGAAATAATAGGTAGATCTAGTCGTTATTGCCTTTCTTCTAGTGAAATGAATATAATGATTGTGGACACGTGAAATTAATATAAAAAATAATTGCATAGTTTCCCAAATAGTTATTATGTCGCATGATCTCATTGAGAAATGATATGTTCCAGGTGGTAGCATGTTATTGGCCCATAACTGCATAATAATCTATGAGCTGCAACTAGGTATAAAAATGAGCAGTTGCAGCAAAGCATGGAAGCACCTCACCAAAGCCTAGGCAATTCACTTACGTCGATATTTTTGCATGGACCATTTTTCTTGTGGCCAAAACTTTTAACTTGATTCATTTAGATATTATATGGCATAAATGTACTACTTTTCTTAAAAAAATTCCATGACTTTGGAGCGTAACATTATTCTTATAAAGCCCATGGGTGTTGAAGCATAAAGAACATTGTGCTCGTAAATTTCTAGGGCTTTGGAGCATAAACCTTATGATGAGTCTTTACACTAAAAGGCCTTATCCTTACCCTTTTCCTACCCCCCTTCAAACTTAGGGCCTGTAATTTGGATGGAAAGAGAGGGTATATTTTCATGTCATCTCCTCCTTTTGCCTTTCCAATGAAAAGTTTCGCAAGTCTCAAGCACTTCAACATAATTCATGAGAATGTTAGATGAAACACCACCCCCCCCCCCCATACCACCACTTCCCCCCGGGTCTTACGTGGGGTAGTTCATAGCCTTGGAGGTACACTCCCCTACATTTATTAGTGTCTAAACTATGCCTCTAGTCAACATTTGCTACATGGCAAATGTTAATTTGAAAATGTGGCCTAGACTGCTTGTGGCATTGGTGATCATGGCGGCATTGGCGTGTTGACCAGTATTGGTGGAGTTGCAACTAAATGTGTTGGAGCTACTTGTGAATCCAGGGTGGTGTCTGTCATTGTAGATGTATCAACACCATTTGTGGCATGATGTGGTGACGCTTGCTATTGGAAAGTCGTATCGGACGTAGAGCTGTCAACTTGGATCTTGGCTTTCTGTGGAGCTTTTTGCCTTCGAATTTCATCTCGTCTGTCTCAGTCTCTTCTGGAGGAGGCCTCTTGGCTTTCATTTTGTTTCTCGTCCTAGCTTGTCTCATAAGTGGTTGTGTGGCCAGGGTGGTGTTGTCGGCTTGTTAGCAGAAGACCCTTCTAGAGCAGTTTCTTATTGTGATGGCTTTGCCATGTTTTATGTATAGATTTCCTTCTCAATAGTGGACTAGAGCTTTGATCTGTGCTCTAGCAACACTATCCCTCAGCGTGGCATTGTGCAAAAATATATGACAAAAAGTTTTGAAACTTAGCAAATACTTGGCTCATTAGGTTTTTTTTAAATGGGTGTTGATGGCGCTCGTGTGCTGTGGTTGATGACTGGTGATGGCGCTCAAGAATGGGATGGAGTGAATGAGCACGATCACATAGAGCTGAAGATCACCAGAAATGAACATGTAAGCATCAAGATCTCCAGAATCCGTCACTAGGAACATAAAAGAATATTGCACATTGTTGAGGTGCAAATGACTTTGTTTTGGGTTGTTTTATAGATCTGACTGGAGGAATCGTTGGTCAAAATCTGACTAAAGGACTCAGTCAAGATCTGTTGACTGGAGGATTTCATTGAGATCTCGGTGAGATCTGATTGGAGGACTCGGTCATGATCTGACTGGAGGACCCTAGGTCAATATCCAATTGGAGGACTCGGTCGAGATCTCAAGTGGGTGCTTAGTGGAGTGCTCTTGTAGATTGACTATGTTAAAGAAATTCCTGAATGAAGTAAAAATGACAATGTTTAAGCATGAGAAAATTTTGAGATGGACATGTGGTCTTAAGTACCAAATTTTTTGCTATTGTTGGAAAATAAGAGATCTCAGAATTGCAGAAGGAATATGGACCTACAAAAGTTGTAAAATCTATCCTTGGAAGCTAGACCATATGATGTTGTCCTGTAACACTCTTGGTGATAAAAAAAGACATCAATGAAAGAATATGATGAGAAAAAGAATGCAGGAATTACAAACACAAACAGTCAATGAATACAAAAAATAATGAAATAAAAAACATAACTAAATATGTACAAAAGGAAGAGTGTTGTATTTGGATAGGGTCAACAAAAAACAACTCTTCGTAGGACCGTCGTAGACGACCGCCATTGACGACAGTATCGAGGAGTACTCTGTCAAGTGTTTCTAACTAGACTGCTTCATTTGGGAGGATTTTATTGATTACATATGGTGATTTACTTCTGAATTTCAATTTTCCAGGGTGCTTCTTAGAAGTGTAAAGAAGCACCCGATCACCTAAATGTAAGTCTGTATTGCATAGGTGACGATCATGCCAGGCTTTTTGATGATGTTTGTTAACTAATTGTGCATGATACGAGATGAGTCGAGTTTTACACAATTGGGATAACATAAATAGTCTATTTTGTACCTCTTGTTTGATTGCAACTTTCTCACATAGATCAATAGAGAAAGCTTGCATTACTCGCAAGGAAGGAACTAAATATTCAATAGGCAATACTGCCTCTTGACCATAAACGAAGTGGAAGGGTGTGACACATCTAGTGACCTTCTTGTGAGTTGTATGATATGCCCAGATAGCTGAGAACAACTTGGTTTCCCAATCTGATCTAGTTGTGTCAACTATCTTTGTCATAATCTTGCAAATGGCCTTGTTAGTGGATTCTGCTTAGCCATTACATCGAGGGTAGTACGGAGTACTTTTGCAATGGACAACAAGGTAATGGCGTAAGAGATTTTCAACCACTTCATTTAAGAAGTGTGAACCTCTGTCACTAACAAGCTCGATAAACGTGTAATGATGTTTTCATATAGAAAATGCGCAAATTGGCATCCTTTGTGGCTCTAGCCTCAACCCATTTGGTAGCGTAATCTGTGGCAATAAGGATGTAACGGGCTTGAGTGTTTTTGGCTGTTGAGTTGATGGGCTCGAAAAATTCTATACCCCATTTATGGAAAGCTTTGCCTTCTATAATTGGGCTTAGCAATGTGAAGTCAACTTTTGTTGTTTTTTTGGCTCGTTGGCTCTGGGGAACAAAGTATTGGCGCGGTAGTGAGAGCGGTCTTGAGTTTCTCAGAAGCTTTTATTCGTTCCTTGGTCCACCTAGGGTCAACCACAGATCAATGCAGATACGAAGCTTGCCATTTTTCTTGGGCACCACCACAATGGGCAATACCCAGTCCATATGTTGGACTTCATAAATGAAGCCAACATCAAGTAGCTATTATTATGCTCATCAATCCTTTCTCGATAAACAAGGTTACAATGGTATGGCTTAGCCCAAATAGGCTTAGCGTTTTCCTTGAGTTGAATGGTATGGACTCATACTCAAGTGGGACCCCCTTCATTTCGGTGTAATTCCAAGAAAATACATCTTTGTATTTTTTTAATAAAGTCTTCAAACCAAAGAGTTGGTCTAGCGTCTGACATGAACGAAACAACCCATGTCTTCATCAGGATCCTTAGATTGAGTGCGACTATCTTAGTAGGTCCTTCAAAAGATGGAGAAACTTGTGTAGGCTCCCGCTTTAGTTGTGGTAGTTGGATAACAACATCATCGAACATGAAATCCTTGAAATGTTGTGGAAGATCAAAAGGTGGTTCCACAAAGTTCTCCAGAACTTTGGAAATTATTGATGGTGATTTGCTACCAGAGCATGACGTTCTTTCGCTTGGATGGGCCTTTTGAGATTCGGACAATGGTTGATTCAGTTTTGTATGCATTTTTTTTTTCGCTCAATTAGTTTCGTATCTATGATTTTTTGTTTGTTTAACCGAGGTTTTTTTGGTATTTTGTGGAGGCAGTGTGGTTGCCTCTCGGATTAACTCTTCATCTCGCAGACTTCATCTGGACTCTGCTTCTCAGTGGTAGACTCTGGGTTTGGGTCTATAGGTCATTGTGTTTACTATCTTAGAGGTAAGTTGTACATGAGCTAGTGGTCCTAATGTCTTGATCTCCTTTGGGATCGATATAAGTGAAAATCGTTTATTATCGAGATAGTTGAGGACTTGCTCGTCACTCATTTCCTCATCATTCATCGAAAGAATTTAATCTTCCGAAACATGTGCTGTAGAAAAAATAGTTTCTTCAAGGCACCAAGCTATGGGAATAGGATCTATCATCATCAAGGGAATGATGGGTGTCTCGATGTCAATAGAAGATGGTAGGAGATGGGCGTCTTCTTCGATGGTCTCTATGAGACATCATTTGGAGTCAGAATAGTCCAGTATGTCTAATGTGTGACCCCAATTGATGACAGTTGAGCACGAATGGTGTCCTTTCAGCATGATAGGAATGTGAAAGATTCAACTAGTTTCATCACATTTTGCAATATTTCCATATTTGGCATATTGAGGCCAAAACTTGTTTTAGACTTAGAGGTTGACTTTTCAAAGTTCATTAGTCTAAATTTCATTTGAATAAACACTTTTTGAAAGTGTGGGAAAGATAGAATGCGATTTTGAGTAGATTCAATTTGAATAAGTTGGGTACATTGAATCTAGACCCAAAATTGGTAGGGTTAGCATTTTGGTGGGAAAGCCAAGTAGCCAAATAGGGTTTGGACCTGTTATAAAAGGATGTAACTCGTGGAGAGAGTCATCTTCTCTCTTCTCTATCTCATTTCATGCTTATACATGGTTCTCTTGGGTTCTACTATCCATTGGTGCATTATCTTGGTGATTGCTTGCAGTTCTATGTGTAAAATGATCTATATTTGCTATTTTTGGATCCACACACGTGAAATACAGTAGCTTGCTGGTTTTGTACAGAAAGCAACAGTACATAATCATTTCATTCAAGTTTGATCAAGTTCTATTAGTGTTTGCATCTTAAATTGTGTGTAGATGCTGATTTTTCTACATTGGTGAGATTGGTAGTGTATTTCTCTTTCTAACCAAAGATCATTCAAGTAGATTGGATCTTAAGGATCTGAAATCTTTCACATGGTATCAGAGCTTGTGTTTCAGGTTATGAAGGAGGAAATCAGATCTATCAATGATTTGGTGAAGATATCAAGTCTAGAGCATGCTAGAGAGAATTCTACACCAAAATCGGATTTTTTGCTTTTGTAGATTGGATCTTTTGTAGATCAAAACACTAAATAGGTCAATATACTTGTTCAATTCCGATTTTTGAATTCACATACTGGATTTGGCCGATTTTTGGATCATTGGTTCAGCCTAAGTGGTGGCTTATAGATTGCATATCAAATTTTCAGCATTTGCATGTAGATTTGGAATAGTCAATTCTTTGTGATTTTGTCAAAACCCTAATTTTGATTGGATCTCTAGATATGAGGTTGTTGGACTTCATCTGAGTGTGTTTCAATCTTAGGAAGTGGCAAAAGTCATTAGATTGAGGATAGATCATAGGGTGATCAAGATTCCATGATTCTATGTGTTGATTTGCTTGGATAAGTGCTAGAAGAGAGTTTGTGAGATAGTTGCAAATCTTGGTGATTTCTTTTGAAAACATTTGTTGTTGTTCAAAGGAGTGCTTTGTGCATTGAAGCAGGTTGAAAGAGAAGATCAGGTCATTGATACATGGCAACCTCAATTGGAGTCATGTTGGAAGCCAATGATTGGCTTACCTCAAGTAACTATTCATTGTGAAAAGTGAGGATGGAGTCACTTCTTGAGATGAATGATGTTTTGGATATTGTTGTAGGCTTGGAGGAGATACCAGCAACACAACAAGATCAATTGAGGTATGACAAGAGAGCCAAGAAGGCTCTACATATGATAAAGATGAATGTTACCAATGAACTTCTCAAGGAAGTTGGTAAGTGCACATCATCTTTGGAAGCTTGGAATTCATTGAAGAAGCTTTATGAATCCAAGTCTACTTCTAGAGTTCTGACTCTAAGAAGGCAAATCTTTTCTTGTTTGCAAAAGAATAAAGAAAGTCCAAGTACTTTTGTTTTGAGAATGAAAGCACTAAATGATGAGTTAGCTTGCATAGATGAAAGCATTAAGGAAGGAGAGCTTATTCAAGTGATTCTTGATGGCTTGTTGGATGCTCATGCTAACATTGTTCAAAGTATTGCTATTCAAAAGACTTTGCCAAGTTTGATGGATCTTCAAGAGATCTTGATCAATGAGGAATATAGGCTTCAAGCAAGAGGTGGATCTACATCGACACCTCAAGAGGATGCTATGTTTACAAAGGGCAAATTCAAGGGTAAAACCAAAAGCAAGTGGTCAAAAATAAGGATAGATCAAAGCTCAAGTGTTTCTATTGTGGAATCAAAGGACACTTTGCAAGTGAGTGCTACAAGAAGAAGAGAGATCAAGGAGACAAGCAAGGTAATCTTACTCTTGATGAGGATGGTTTCGATGTACAAGATGCAAATGATGATGTTTTTGTGATGTCCATGTATGCTTGCTAATGATGGAAACTAGATCCTTGGTGGATTGATAGTGGAGAAAGTTCACACATGACCTTTCACAAAGAGTACTTCACTTCTTTGTTGGCATATGGAGATGACAAGAGGGTGATCTACATGGCCAATGATGGTGAGTGTGCAATCAAAGGGATTGGCACAATTCCTATTTCTCTCTCTACAAATAGAAATGTTCATTTGGAGGATGTCTTGTTTATTCCATCTATTACCAGGAATTTGGTTAGTGTGAGTCAAATGCTAAGTAAGGGCCTTAAGGTGGAGTTTGATGGAGATGCTTGTTTGATCAAAAGGAAGGATGTCTTGATTGGAAAAGGTAAAAGTCAAGGGAAGTTGTTCAAACTTGATGCTTGTGTTATTGCTAACCAAGTTGGATGTGTTGCAAGGGATCAAATTTCTATTCAAGAGGTTTGGCACAAAAGGATGGGACACCTCAACTTCAAGTCATTGGAGGTAATGGCAAGAAAGAAGGTTGTGATTGGTCTTCCAAATTCCTTAAGTAATGACAAGCATGTTTGTGAGTCTTGTGCTTTGTCTAAGTCACATAGACTACCTTATACTAGATCTATTTCTAGATCTACAAAGCCTTTTCAACTTGTACATTCGGATATTCATGGATTTACTACAATTAGCAATAGTGGAGCTAAGATGTATGTAACATTCATTGATGATTTTAGTAGATTTTGTTGGATCTATCTACTAAAGAGCAAGGATGAAGTGTATGATGTCTTTGTCAAGTTCAAGAATGCAAGGGAGAACCAATTTTCCACAAAGATCAAGTGCTTGAGAGGTGACAATGGTGGTGAGTACATATCTAACAAGTTCAAGGCCTTTTGTGATGAGCATGGGATCAAGAGGGAGTATACAACATCATGGACCCCACAACAAAATGGAGTGGCTGAAAGGAAGAATAGGGCTTTATGTGAAAGTGCTAAAGCTATGAGGTTAAGTGCTAATCTTGACAAACCATTTTGGAATCAAGCTTTGTTGTGTGCCAATTTCTTGTGCAATAGGTGGCCGAGTGCTATTTTGGATGGAAGGACACCTTTTGAGATGCTATTCAAGAGGAGGCCGAGTGTCAACTTTCTAAGAACCTTTGGATGCACATGCTATGTCAACATTACTCTTGATGATAGGACCAAGGAGGATCCATCTTCAAGAAGAGGTATTTTTGTTGGATATAGTGAGGTGAGTAAAGCCTACAAGGTTTACATTCCTTCTACTAACAAAGTGATTGTTGGTAGAGATTCATTTTTTATGAGGGAAACATTCCAAAGGTGTATTCAAGCATGATTGATGGTAAAGTAGATGGATCTAACATTCTTGATGTTGATGAGAAGGATCCTACTTTGGATGGTGGTGATGATGGACCTTCATCAAGTCAAAAGCCAAGGAGAACATCAAGAGAAAGACAAGTACCTTCAAGGCTCACATATGATCAAAAGGGTAAGCAAGTAGTTTCTGGAAATTATGCTGCTTTCCTAACCTCTTTGGATGAGCCTACAAGTGTAGATCAAGCAAGGAAAGAAGAGGAGTGGATCCAAGCAATGGATCTTGAGTATCAATCTCTTATGAAGAGTGGAACATCTTTTGGAAGATCTTCTTGTGTACATGGAGATATGCAAGTGGATGGATGTTATCTTGCTGTAGAATCAAGTATTGGATCTGGAAAACAAAGTTTTTTTAATGACTTTGATGATCAAGTTGAAGATCAAGAAGTTGATCTCAAAACACTTCAACTAGTCAAAAGGGAAGGTGGCAATTTGGAGCTAGTCAAGAGCATCAAAGGAGAGGTAATTGGCAAAGGTGTTATGGATTTGTTTTTACAGAATATTGAAGACTCAAGTAAGGTCAAAGGAGTAGCAAGGAAGTTTTGTTCAAGTTTACTTTACTTGTTCTATCTCATGTTTGAGCAATTTCATGTGGATGTGTGCAAATTGTCAAGATATGGTAAAACTAGCTACATTGGTGAGCATTGTTTTGATGTTGGATTTGTACTAGCATTCTTGGCTAGTTTTGCTGATGGAAATGAAGCTATTGGAGGTTCATTATGTCACTCATTCATGGTCTTCATCAAGGTATGATGGTATCTTGAGGCAAGATGAAGATGGAAGCTCATTCATGGAGTATCATGGTGGATACATGACAACGAAGGACAAAGGAGGAGGAGACATGCAAGCAAAAGTTGATCACTCACATTTATTGTTTTTTTGCTGTATTTTTTCAGAGAGTTCAGAGTTGGAAGCATGGTGGAATCATCTCATTTACATTCTATTTGATTCTTCATGTTCTAGTCACATTTTTACATGCAAAATTGATGTAAGAAATAGTGAAGCATCCCAAGTGGACACTATTCTCTATATCAATTATGGTTGTTTCTATTTTGAGCATTACATGATCATTGAAAGGAGGTCTATTCTTAGTAAGAAGATCATTCTTATGATGGATCAAAGTTCTATTGTCAAAAACTATGCTAGGAGCAAGCATATTGAGATACAATATCATTTTGTGAGGGAGCGAGTCATTGCAAAGGAGGTGGAGCTTCAACATGTGTCTTCAAGGGAATGTGTAGCTGATATATTCACCAAAGCATTGGGAAAAGACTTGTTCATGAAGCATAGGACTTCACTTGGAGTATTATCAAATTCTATGCTTAAACTAGCTGAAGAGGGAGTGTGAAAGATTCAACTAGTTTCATCACATTTTGCAATATTTCCATATTTGGCATATTGAGGCCAAAACTTGTTTTAGACTTAGAGGTTGACTTTTCAAAGTTCATTAGTCTAAATTTCATTTGAATAAACACTTTTTGAAAGTGTGGGAAAGATAGAATGCGAGTTTGAGTAGATTCAATTTGAATAAGTTGGGTACATTGAATCTAGACCCAAAATTGGTAGGGTTAGCATTTTGGTGGGAAAGCCAAGTAGCCAAATAAGGTTTGGACCTGTTATAAAAGGATGTAACTCGTGGAGAGAGTCATCTTCTCTCTTCTCTATCTCATTTCATGCTTATACATAGTTCTCTTGGGTTCTACTATCCATTGGTGCACTATCTTGGTGATTGCTTGCAATTCTATGTGTAGAATGATCTATATTTGCTATTTTTGGATCCACACATGTGAAATACAGTAGCTTGCTGGTTTTGTACGGACAGAAATAGTACATAATCATTTCATTCAAGTTTAATCAAGTTCTATTAGTGTTTGCATCTCAAATTGTGTGTAGATGCTAATTTTTCTACATTGGTGAGATTGGTAGTGTATTTCTCTTTCTAACCAAAGATCATTCAAGTAGATTTGGATCTTAAGGATCTGAAATCTTTCACAAGGAACACTATCAGATTCATTATAGGTTGTGGATGACCAGTCATCAGAAACCTTAGCGGGCTTAACGTGGCGGTGACTCACTTTTCATTATTGCAAAGGTTATCTTACTTTGTTTTGAATCTGGAATGATGTCGGCCATTTGTAGATAGGGTGTACCAAGAAGGAGTTTGTTTGTATGTACATCTTTTGGTAGTTCTATGATAACACAGTCAATAGTGAATTTGACATCTGCAACACATACAAGAATATTTGATAGATGCCCGGCAGGGTCGGTTACTCTATGATCTGCCATGCGTAACTTGTACCATGGTAGATCTAACTAGGTGAAATCCCATTCTTTTCTAGTGACAAAGCCATTATGTATATGCTTGATCCACTATCTAAGATAGCAGACACCGCAGGATAGTCTTTGTAGAGCATGGATAGGGTGATGCTATTCCCCTTAGCAACACTGATATTCATCATATTCATACGAATTTGAGGTATATCTGGGATCTTTTCACGTTTTTGTTGTAGGACAAGTCAAAGTAGAAATGCTTCTTTTGTGGAAAGAAGGGGCATTATGCATCTGAATGCTACAAGAGGCTAAGAGCACAAGTGGAGGAAGGCAAACAAGGAAACCTTGCAAATGAGCAGGATGAGGATGAAGTAGATGTATTCTTGATGGCATATACATCCTCACCAGCAAGAAATAGCAATTCAAGAGACAAGTGGTGGATCGACAGTGGGGCTAGCTCCCACATGTCTTGTGAAAAGGACTTTTTCTCAACCTTACACTCATTCAATGATGCTAAAAAGTTTGTCTTTACTGCAAATGATGAAGAGTGTAGGATAGATGGTGTTGGCACCATCTCGTTGTGTCTAGAATCCTCAAAATGCATGGATCTAGAAAATGTCCTTTATGTACCATCAATCACCAAGAATATGCTTAGAGTTGGTCTACTCTTAGAAAGTGGTTTGGATGTCCACTTTAAGCATGGTGTTTGCTTCATCTTGAAGAATGATGTTTGCATTGCAAAGGGATTTAAACATGGAAGATTGTTTAAGTTGGAAGCTAGTGTTGCTTTTAAAAGAATGAGCTTGGCAAAGGAGGAGATCACTCAAGAGGAGATCTTGGAAAAGTGTGATCTTGCTTGCATTGAAGAGGAGCATCAAAAGGAGGAAGATCTTGAGGATCAGCCTCAAAGCATGAGAGTTTCAAGGGAGTCCTCAATGACAATGGCCGAGTCATCAAATTGCATGCAAATTGTCCATTCAAGTGTGCATCTTGCAAGGGTGGTGAGCATTGGAGAGTCTACTATCTTTGAATACTTTTTGGAAAGTATTAGTAGACATGAGGTGACTTGTTTCTTACCTTTAAGATCCATGGTGTTTATTACTTTGTATGACAAGACAATGAAATGGGATGCTTTGAAATGTACATTTGTTGTTGATGAAGCAATTTCATTGGATAACTATTTTTGTAATAGTTTGAATAGAGTCATAAAAGATGAAACATCATTTGCTTTGGAAATCTTTGTGTCCACATGCTTTGTCATTCCAATGTAAGGACCAAAGATTATCCTATTTCAATGATAGGAATAATGGTAGTGTTTTGCTCTTCAAGTAGAGATTGTAGAATCTACTTGTTTTCAACCAAAGAATTTGTCAATGGTGGAAAAGTGATATTTCAAGAGTGGAAGATTTGTAAACTTGAAGAAGCACCTTTGGATCAACACATTATTCAATTCATTGATGTTTTGGAGTCAAGTCAAGTGGAGGATCAAGCTCAAGACCCGAGGACTCCAAGAAGAATTTTGAGTATCAAGATAGAGCCATCAAGGCTCAATCATATGGATCAAGCAAGGCAAGTTGTCTTTGGCAACATTATTTATGCACTTAATATTTTAATTTGTATCTTCAAGTGCACAAAATGCCTTGGAATCCATGGCTTGGCATGATGTTTAGTTTTGAAGTGTGCTACATGTATATAGACACATTTATGGAACATCTTGTAAGGGATCCTCTAAGAGGTGGTGAAAGATCCTTCATGGACATCATTCTCTATTGGAGTCTCAAAAGTTCCTTGTTTGTAGCTGGATTTTTTAGACACTTCTAAAAGCTTTTATTCATCTATCAAGAGAGTTGTAAATAGATCAAGCTAAATTTGAGGAGGAGTGTGAAGAATTGCCAAAAATTGGCAAATCTAGCTTGATCAAAAACCATGTAGAATAGTGTAAATTGTGTACACAAGTGGGTCCCACACATGTGAGGCCATGATGCCACATGGGAAACCCATCCTAATGTAGGTTAGGTCAAGTCAAGAGAGTTGGTCATGTCTATTTGGTGGTCATCCCTACTTTATAGGACCTACACCTAAGTTTAAGGTGAAAATTTGACCAACTAGCTACCTACCAAGCATAACTCTAGGAAATAGACTAGGGTTTCATTTTAGGTCAAGGAGAGTGAGTTAACTTCCTTATTACATGCTGGAAATCCACCTAACTTCAAGAAGGAAGTCGAATTTGCTATGTATTCCCTCTCTCCATAGTGAGAAGAAAGAAAATTTTTGGAGCTCATTGGCAATCTCAAGCTAGGTCACTATGTACATTGAGTTTTTGTGATCCAAATGAAACCAAATCAATTTCTACTTGTTTTTCAGGTTGAAGGCCATACTACAGCTTGTAGTACACACGTGTGGGCTCGGATTTCAATGTTTATCAATGCTTTTGATTGTTAATGCTTGTTGTTTGTCAAATTGCCAATCTAGATCAACTTTTTTGTGTCTAGTTTTTTGATAGATTGTTAAGCAAGCATCCAATCACTCTTGTGGATCTTTTGTAGATCCATTTATGGTCCTAAAGTACAGTACTTTCACAGGTTCTACACTCTATATATACCCTAAACCATGTCCATGAGGATCATTGAGAGTTGTGGTCACTATGTTGTCGAATTGGTAAGGGCTTCTATCTTTGTGATTTGCCAAATTCCCTTGTGCTCAAGGGCTAGATCAGAGGAGATCTAGGATTGGTTGAGTTGGTTTCATCTACTGCACTTCCCCTTTATGTTCTTGGAGCTCTATCTGGATTGGGAGACTTGGGAGACATTTTAGCTATTGTACGCTCTCTGTGAGTCAGATACCTAGGAAAAAAGCTTACTCCTACTTGTCCTGCAATTTTTACCATATCATGATAAAAGTGGGGGCCTTGCTTGCACCCTCAGTTACGTTTACAATTACACTATTTCCTTTTAAGCTAACTTTCTTAAATTGAATCATCGTGTTTTCTCCACCCATGCCCAATGGTCATGAAAGTGTGTGTGTGTCTCATTTGATGCCTACTCATGAATGTGTGTCTGATGTGTTTCCATAAATTAGTATATAGTTTGTACTTTACCTATTGTATGTTATTTGCCCATGAGATACCCAACTAAAAGTCTTACTCTTATAAATCCTTTAATCTTCCACCATATCGTGATGGAGCACTCTCCACCACTGGATGAGGATAGGGGCTTGCTTGCACCCTCAATCATGTTTATGAATACACAAATATGCTAATATTCTCTTTCAGGCCATCTCTCTTACAATTAAATCATTATGCTTTCTCAATACTTTTCCAATGGTCATGTATGTGTGCCTCATCCTTATACTTACTAGTGACATGTGTGTTTGATGCTTTTGTAGAAATTAGTAGATATTTTGTACTTTAGCTATTGTATGCTATATGCCTATGAAATACCTAGCTAAAAGTCTTAGTCTTACTTGTTCTTTGGGCTTCCACCATTTCATGATAGAACACTCTCCATCATTCAAGGATGAGGGTGGTGCCTTGCTTGCACCGTTAATCACAATTACAAAATTTACAAGAATACACTATTCCCTTTCGATCTCTCTTAAGTGCATCATTTTATGTTCTCAAAACTCACACAATGCTCATGTATGTGTTCCTGAACCTTTTACCTACTCATGCATTGGTGCTTAATGCTTTTGCAAAAAGTAGTATATAGTTTGTACTTTAGCTATTGTATCTTATCTGCCTGTGAGATGCCAAGCCAAAAGCCTTACACTTACCCATCCTTCAATCTTCCACCATGATGGAGCACTCTCCATTGTTGGATGAAGGTGGGGGCCTTGATTGCATCCTCAATTGTGATTACATATATACAAATAGACTATTCCCTTTTAAGCTATCTTTCTTACGATGGAATCACTATGTTTTCTCAATACTCACCCCATGGTCATGTATATGTGCCTCATCCTTATAGGTACTCATGAATGTGTGCCTGATGCTTTTGCAAAAATTAGTATTTAGTTTGTACTTTAGCTATTGTCTTTATATGCCTATTAGAATATAGTTTGTTTTTTAGCTATTGTATCTTATCTGCCTGTGAGATACTAAGCTAAAAGTCTTACTCCTACATGTCCTTCAATCTTCTGCCATATGATGATGGAGCACTCTCCATTGCTAAATGAGGGTGCGGGCCCTACTTGCACCCTCAATCATGGTTTCGGATACACGAATACACTATTCCCTTTTAAGGTATCTCTCTTACAAGTGCATCTAACATCATTATGTTTTCCCAATACTTCAATGCTCATGTATGTGTGCCTTATCCTTACACCTACTCATGCATGTGTCCTTATGCTTTTGCCAAGATTAGTATTTAGTTTGTACTTTAGCTATTGTCTTGTATATGCCTCTCATAAATTTAGCTAAAATTCTCTCTTACATCACCTTTAGTCTTCCACCATATCTAGTGGGTCTTGAACCTTCTTTTTGTTCTTTTGATCATTGCTCATTGGCAGACTTGGAATTTGACATGCATTACACCTTTCATATTGAAGGGCTTTTTATTATTAACTTTTATGTGAAGTGTATGCTTCACGAGTACCTTTCTAAGAAAAATGTGAAAAAATATAGGCTCTATGGTTTTTTTTATTATACAGAATTATGCAACTAGTGGTGGTTATACACAACACATACGACACACCAACAACATGTGAGCAATGCCAAGTGAGGAGCAAGCTCCTAAGATGTCACTACGCAGCAATTGGGATTCGAGCCCAAGCTTTGCCAATCGTAGTCAAAGGCTTTCTTTGGAATGGAAATTTCAAAATTTAGATGGTCTAAACTTTGGGTTTTCAAATTTCCTTGAAGGGTATTCTTATTTATGCTTTCAAACGACAATCTGGTGAATCTTGTGCTTTTCTTTGAAAGGCAGACGAGGCTTTCACATGGATTGCAATTTGCAAAGGCCAAGTCTGGTAGTGGGCACTGAAAATTGAAATTCTCTTTCTTTCTTTGGCTCCACTTTTCCCTCAGATTTGTCTTATTCCCATGTCGTTTCCTCTTGTTGCTATTGAGCTCACAAGATTCCTTCTCTTGAATTAGAAAATATTTGTCTTATTCCGATGTCGTTTCCTCTTGTTGCTATTCAGCTTATGAGATTCCTTCTCTTGAATTAGAAATATATGCAGTTCACAGCGGGCAGTCAGTGACTGGAGTGATCCGGTGATGAGTAGTACTCTCAGAACTAAGAATGGAACTTGACTCTGAATAGCAAGTGTAATCACAAACTGATTTCAGGTCCTCAGATACGTCTAGTTCAGGTTGCTGGCTTGAAATACTTCGAAATCATCGGATTAGGATTTGCTAGATTGTTTGGCAGCAACCCATCAGGTTTCTGGATATTCGACATTCAGGTGCTTAGACAGACGTTACTGAAATTTTTCTTCCACAAACATGACTTGTACTTCACCAGGCACCTCTCAAATGAGTCCCTCTTAGCTTGTCTTGCACGATAATAGATCTCCAGGTCATGTCAGTTCTTCACCATTGTTGTCAGAACAAGTATTGAAATGTTCTGCACTAAAACGTGGGCTGGAGTTTGTACCTTCAAATTGTTGATAAGTGTTCATTAGTTTGAGGAGTCAGCCGGTACCCTAAGTTGTTTTGAATCTTTTAATGCATATACTTGTAGGAAGACATGCATCCTAATACGATTCTCTAGGATATTTTAAGCTAGATTTGGTGAAAAGTCTTCAGAAATTTTGTTAAATTTGCTGCTCAAGCCAAACAGTCGTCAGTTCAAGTCTCAAGAGCCTATTCGCTTAAAATGCAGGAAACGTCTCACTGCTGTGTCTGCTGGGAGTCTTTTTTAACAGCTCTAGCCTCCATACTAGGCCAGTTTTTTTGTGTGGCGAGGGCCCGTGTTTCATGTAAGCCTGTACAGAGAGCAAATTTCCCAAGCCTTCGAGTATGCTATGCAGGATGCCTTAAAAATCTCAACAAAAAATGAGGAAAATTGGATCCAGATTGGAACTTCGAGGTTACTATTCTTTTTGGTAGTGAAGATCCTGGAGTATGGAATCACCGTGACCAGATTCGACCCTCTGAAAATTGTAAGATCCTGAAGATAATAATAACACTAACATGGCTTCCCGGTTGTTGAAGGTGAAGAGAGTGAGACCAAGAACTGCAGAAGATAGAGAATTAATATTACTTCCAATCTTGTATGGATCACCATTATATCTTGGAGGTGAAGAAACATAGAAACATAGAAAAATGATGCTAAAATAGAATCTAAAATAATGCAAGAGAAAAGATGGTTTAACAACACCATGTATACACGTGAACAGAGATTTATTCCAAATCACCCTTCAGGAAAAACCCAATAGAAATTGATCATGATTACTTATATTATTAAGTGCTGGATAAAACCCAATACAATATTTATTTTTTATTTTTTTTGCAACGCGTTAAAGCAACTAGTGGTGGGTTATATACAACATATATACAACCTAGCAACGCTATTTGAGCAATGCCATGTGAGGGGCAAGTCCCTAAGATGTTGCAACGGTTGGAAATTGAGCCTGGCACTTAGCCGGTCCGCAATAAACAACTATACCCCTACACCTTGTTGCAATTGAACACTATATTATTCTACTTTTCGCTAGTTGGCTATATGATTACATGACCCTTCATGAGTATCCAACAAAGTGTTCAACATATTCAACAATCTCCCACATTTGAGTACCTTATGCATAGGGTTCGTGCATAATGCTAAACATAGAAATATCCAATGAATTTTTGCAACAAGAAGACTTCTCTAAACTAACAAATCTGGTTTGAGAGTAGATGTGTTTTTATGCTAGCCATATGCCAATGTGGTTTAAAAGAGAGTTGGGCAATAAAAGCTCATATTTGTGTTGTTTTCAATTATATCTCTCACAAACTAAAACTATACACCAATAAGTTTTGATATACCAACTACTTCATAGCCAACATGAACGTAGTTGAAGTCGTTTTTCAATGGGAGAAAAAATCTTGCCATATCTATTCCCTTCACTTGGCAATACCATATTGATACCACTTGTGCTTTGTATTTTTCCAAAATGCCCTATACTTCTTGAGAATCCATTTATTATGAATATGCTTTCTATCACTAGGTAGCTCGATTAACTCCTACATTCTTCTTTCATCCAAGGCCACTAATGTCTTGTTTTCATTTTCAACAGTTTATTTTCATTTTAGATTGTCTTCTTTCTTTTGAAAATATCTCCAATAAAGTCTCTTTTGGTGAAGCTCTTTCCTTAATAGATTCATGTTCTTTTATTGATTCACATTAATAATCATCATCTATAGACACAAATTGTATCTTTTCACATTCACCTAAAAGTCCAACATGGTCTCAAAGCCTATGGTTCTTAGTTCATGATATCCATCAAGGTAATAGAGACATGGTATCACACAATGGTTTCAAAATTTTGATCATTATCTTGGTGTCCATGTTCATTATATCCTACTTTCTTGATTTGCATGCATATCTTTAGCGTACAATCTTAAATTCTCAAAACACACTACATTGACAATCATTGATTTTTAGTTCATTTTCTAAAATTAGAGTCATCGAGAGATTTGATGGAGACAACTTTTATTTTTGGAAGTTCAAGATTGGAATGATCCTTATTGAGAAGGGTTGAAAAAGTGTATGACACATCTGACAACCACAACAAAATCATAAAGATTTTCTAACCAATTGGAGATGGAAAAACTGTTGGAATTATTTCCATGAATATGAAAAGTTCAAGAATTTCACATGTTAGCCATTTCAAGCTTCCAAGCAAGCTTGGGATGCCTTCACCATTTTGTACCAAGATTCAGGATGTAACAACTCACCTATATGAGAAAGATGTGTTTTAAATCAAAGATGTCAAAATCTACTCCTATTAGTGACCATTTCAATAGCTTTCATATTACTTCTTGATCAACCAAGCTAATCAACTCCTGGTTTCTGGTTCACTCCCGATAGTGATGTAGGCTATCAAGCCTTCGATGCATCTCCTATGATTGACTACCTACTAGTCATGGTAGCAGGTAGTCGATTCACAACAACATTGACAAGTGAAAAGGTCATTTCCATGTTTCTTCAAGAAAAACTTAAAAGGAAGGCCAAGACTACAATGTAAATTGCTTTCTTCTCCAAGAAAAGCATCATCTTGAGAATGAAAAACATTCAAGTTCTTTTTAGCATAGTAGGTAGTTAAGAGATGGTCAATAGCCTAACATCAAGCTATTTTGTAAGTATTGAAAGAGATAATGAACCATGTCAATGAACCAAGAATTCTCAATGAGACTAGGAGAAAACAATGTGCTACCAATGGGTGTAAGCATGGTCAGTTCTTACAATTTGGGACTAGTGCATTTGCACAGGTCTCTCGTCGCTTTCTCCGTACATAGTTGTGAAATTCGAACAAAATTTAGAAGTAGGTTTTTTGTGCACAAATGGGGAGGGGATCGAGAATGGCTAATGCGCTTAATAGCCCCGCCTAGCTACAACTAGTGGACGCGTAGTTGTGGAAGAGGACATCCTAATCAAGCTTGCCCTTTAGGTTACATGTCTTTTGTATTATGATTTTTTTTTTGTACATCTGATTTTTTTTGTTAAATAATTTGTTTATATTATGTATTAAGATATGGGTTTTTTTTTATTGTAGTAGGTTTAGTCGACGTAGTTCTCATATAATTTTTAGTTAGAGTAATAGCTTTGGTTTAAGTAATCATATGTACGTGTC